>CM072927.1:17205000-17432849 GCA_036971965.1 Nyctalus aviator | reverse complement strand
TTCAGGTCTTTTCACTAAGAGCCCTTCCACAAGTAACTACTGAGTCTAGCACTTGACATTAGGGGTCAAGTGTTAGACTCAGTAGTTCAGATTCTGCATACACAAGTTTATACTTACCTATTGAGCGTATTTCCTCATGATAAGAAAGAAAACTTTTAGCCCTTTTTGGTTCTTCATTTACAAATTCAGGAAATGTTACCTACCTTATGGAGTTGATGTGAAAATTAAGTGATATTGTAGAGTTCAGCTACAAGTATTAATAACATATGCACTATTTCATTCAAGATTTCCTAAGTGCAGCATGAGTGGCATCTTGGATTGTAAGAGGGTCAGAAGTTCCCCCTGGAAAAATATCTTCCTTCTCCCCTCCCCATAATGGCAGACCCTAGTAGATGTGGATGGGAAGTTTTACACATAACACTGGTTCCAACAGCCATTGTTTACAGGGATTGGATCCCCCTCTTGGGGATCGAGACCAGAGTCAAAGTCCTGGGTGGATGGACTCTTATGTTCCTTCTTATAATTACAACAACCATCATGGAACTATGAAAACATAAAGTTTATTACTCACAGATCTGTAATCCCATAAGCCACAAGGGAATCTGTGTGTATGCATGTGTGTGTGAATGAGAGAGAGAGAGAAATGGACTTGGGCTGAAGGACTCTGCTTCTTTTGAGGTCCAAGGGCATGATGGCTAGCGTTTTGTGGGTTTGCTTTTTTAAAATGCATCTTTATTATTGAAAGTATTACAGATGTCCTCCTTCTCCCCTCCCCCCTCATTAATCTCACTCCTCCCCTCTCCTGAACCTCCCCCCATCCCAGGCCTTCACCCCACTATTATCTGTGTCCATGGGTTATTCATATATGTGTATAAGTTCTTTGGTTTATTTCTTTTCTCCCATCCACACCCACCAATTCCATCTGAGGACCCACAGTCTGTTGCTTGCTTCCATGTCTCTGGATCTATTTTGTTAGGCACTTTATTTTGTTCATTGATTTCACATGTAAGTGTGATCATGTGATACTTGTCTTTCTCTGAATGACTTATTTCACTTAGCATAATATTCTCCAGGCCTCTCCAGGCCCCTCCATTCTATTTCAAAGGGATAAGAGATCCTTTTTTTTTTTTTTTTTTTTTTTTTTTTTTACCACTGCATAGTAATCCATTGCGTAAATGTACCACCGGTTTGTTTTTATCCATTCTTCAATGGATGGGCACCTCAGCTGTCTCCAGATCTTAGCTATTTAAATAATGCTGCTATGAACATAGAGGTACAAATATTCCTTCTTATTAGTGTTTCAGACGTCTTAGGTTATATTCCCAGAAGTGGGATCACTGGGTCAAATGGCAGTTCCATTTTTAATATTTTTGAGGAAACTCCACACTGTTTTCTCCAGAAACTGTACCAATCTACATTCTCACCATCAGTGTAATAGGGTTTCCATTTCTCTACATTGTTACAAGGTTATCACCTCCTTGGTATCCAGCTCACTACCCAGGCATGTGCCTGGACTGGAAATTATTGAGGTATGAGGAGGCACCTCATTTTGGTTTAATTTGCATCTCTATGATGATTATTGTTATTGAGGATTTATTCATATGACTGTTGGCCATCTCTGTGTCCTTTGGAGAAATGCCTATTTCGGTATTCTGTCCATTTTGTGATTGGGCTGTTTGTCTTCCTTTTGTTGAGTTGTATGAGTACTTTATATATCTTGAGTTTGATTTTATTTAAAACCTAAGAATAGGAATTGAAGCAGTGGGAGGAAAAGCAGGATCATTCATGTGATTAGTTGTCTAGTTTACTCAGGGACTTCAAAAGGGGAAGTTTATAACATATTAATTCTTGTGTAAATATCACACAAATTCTGTCTGTTCCTATGTGTAATTCCAAATAAACTGTTCCCTAAATATATCTATTGTGTAATGTGAAGTTTCTCCCTCTACTTGTTTGAAACTGCTTCTAGTAAAAAATAAAATTTCATATATTATTTGTTTCAAAATAAAATCATTAAATTTAACTTAAAATTGAACTTATGGGATGATGGTAACATAAGTGCTTATGTAGTAGCTGTGTCATGAATCTGGCAAAATTATTATTTTAGATATTATCAAATATCTATCTCCCAGTGGAGTCTACTCAGAAACATATATGAGCGGTTCAGAGACAGGAAGAGCAGTGAGGTAGTATATAGAAGACATTCTAAGCTAAAGATGGGGTAAAAAGCTCTTGAGGCTTTAGACGGGAGGAAGGACAGACATTGCATAACAATAAAAAGAGCAGATATTCAGTAATTAGAAATTTATCCTGCCCTATATATAGGTCATAAATGTTACCTCTGACTAGAGGCCTGGTGCACAAAATTTGTGCACTGAGGGGCCAGGGGATGTCCTCAGCCCATCCTGCACCCTCTCTAATCTGGGTCCCCTCAAGGGATGTCCAACTGCTGGTTCAGGTTTAAAAGGATCTGGCCTAAACTGGCAGTCAGACATCCCTCTCACAATCTGGGACTGCTAGCTCTCAACTGCTCGCCTGCCTGCCAGCCTGATCACTCCCTAACTACTCCCCTGCCAGCCTCATCAATGCCAACTTCTCCCCTACGGTCCCAATTGTCCAAACTGCCCTACCCTGCTGGCCTGAACACCCCCAACAGCCCTTCCCTGCTGGCCTGATAACTCCCAACTGCTCTCCCCTGCCAGCCCAGTTACCCCCAACTGCCTTCTTCTTCAAGCTTGATCATTCCCAACTGCTCTCCACTACCAGCCTGGTAATCCCTAATTGCATTCCCCTGCCAGCCTAGTCACTCCTAATTGCTCTCACCTGCCGGCCTTATTTCCCACAACCACCCTCTGCTGCCAGCAATCTTGTGGTAACCATCTTTGACCACATTGGTGAGGCCATCTTGTGTGAGGGTAAAAGGGTAAATTTGCATATTACATTTTCATTAAATAGGAATAGAATAACTCTTATTATGGGAAAGACCCAAAATTTAAATTCTTTAAGGGAGAGGTAAAAGTTTCTCTTGGACTCCCATGGTCTCAGATGCCTTCAGCTCAAAAATAATACAAGTACATGTCTTGGGGTGACTCATTCTGAACCCTTACAATAGTGACCCAGTTTCATTCTTTTGCCTGTGGTTGTCCAGTTTTCCCAGCACAGTTAATTGCAGATACTGTTATTTTCTCATTTCACATGCTTGGTTCCTTTCTCCTATATTAATCACCTTCTGTGTGTGGGTTTACTTCTTGGCTGTCTGTTCTTTTCTGTTGATCTATATGTCTGTGTTTATGCCAGTACTATAGTGCTTTCATTACTATGGCTTTAGAATATAGTTTGAAATCAGGGAATGGGTTGCCTCCAGCTTTGTTTTCTTTCTCAGAATTGCTTTGGTTAATTAGGGTCTTATGCAGTTCCACACAAATTTTAGGTTTGTTCTATTTTTGTGTGGGGAAATGACATTGGAATTTTGATAGAGATTGTATTGTATCTACTTAACACTTTGCATATATTAAAAATAAAAATTCAACCAAGTAAATTTACAGATTTAATTGTCTTTATTAAGTGATTCATGAATCAGGTAGCATCCTATCTGAAACTAAAAGGGAGCTCTGAGGGGATGTACAAAATAGAACACTTTTATAAGAAGGATGGATGGACAAAGAGCTATTAACAATGAGGAAAAAAAGGATTATTTGGGAGCCATAACATCTTTTCTTTGAGGGAAAATGAGGGGAGGAAGGATTTCCATCATACAGATCCCCTCTTCATTCTGTGGGGGATATGCAGGGTCCATATGACAGATTATCTTACTGTTGCTTGACCAGAATATTCAAGACTGGTTGTCTAATAATAAAAATAATATTAGAAAAATTGATTGTATTGGACAAAAAGCTGTTCCTAAAGTGTTAACTAAAATTTTTATTGGTAGTTCATCTCATGGTAAAATTGCTTAATATGTAATGAACCTAAAGCAGTCATATTTTAGTGCAAAACATTAAAATTTAAAAGCTATCCAGACTACATTATAAAATTTCCAAAAGCCTCCTAATATTAAAATAAAAAAGGGGGATAGTAGAAAAATATCATGTAAGGGAAAATATACTGTAAGTAAATTACATCTAGAAAATTTGTACTTTTGAAAATTAACTTTCATTTATAATGCTAACAGCAAAACACCCATGAAAAACACACATGGTGTCAAAACAAGTCAAAGGAAAATCATTTGGACAAAAAAATGAAAAAGGATCCCAAGTCAAATTTATAAAAAATATTCCTTTATTAATATTTGGTCAAGAATAGGTTTGTATATTTTTAGAAAATAACTCTGAGACTATGTGGATTCCTGCAACAGAGAAGAATTGATAGGACTGCTCCAGCCATGAAGACAGAAGAGAAGCAGTCCAGTGATGGGAAATGCCAGCATTATCTTGCCCTATTAGCAGTCAGTAGCTGTGTGGCACTGCAGGTTGCCCAGGACCAAACCAGAGAAGGTCAGACCTGCATCCTCACCCTTTTCCACCATCCAAACGTGAAATATCATTGCTGACATGTACACTTAAGGAACTATTTGACATAGAAATTGGGACTCAAAAGAACTGTTGGTCCAGAAAGAAACTCACTATAGACTGATTCATTTGCCTATTAGCATAAGCATTATTGCTTATCTCATTTTCAGTTCTTATAAGTGTATTTTTTGTATCACATGATCTCACTCATCTAGAGGAAATAATGAACAACATAAACTGATCAACAAAAACAGACCCAGAGACAGTGAAACATTGATCAGACTATCAAACCTCAGAGGGTAAGTAAGGGAGGTGGGGGAAGGGAGAGAAATCAACCAAAGGACTTGTATGCATACATATAAGCATAACCAGTGGTCACAGACAACAGGGGGGTGGGAGCCTACGTGGGAAGGGGTTTGGGATGGGAATGAGGAGATGAGGACAAATATGTGATACTATAATCAATAAAGAAATTTTTTAAAAAAATATTTTATGGCATAAAATTATACAATGGATTACATAGTCAAGTACAGTTATTTTTTTTACATGAGTAATACCATTTATTACTATTCTACCTACATAACAGAACAAATTACTTACAATGATTATGTCATTTGTGAAGAAATTCTTCTTAAGACATCAATGTCTCTGGTGAAGTAAATAAAAACTTCTCAATATTTCTGACCAAGGTTGGAGAAAACATTGTGAAGGTTAAAAAGGGACAAAGGGGAAACTTTCTATATAACAGACAAAGCAGGAAGCTTAATAAAATGGTTACTTAAATTGTATAGAGCAGTTGAAACAAACAATGGGAATTCAAGGACAGAAATAAAAGCTACAATTCTGATCTGGCCTGTATTTCTCAGTGGTTGAGCATCGACCTATGAACCAGAAGGTCACCATTAGATTTCTAATCAGGACACATGCCCAGGTAAGTGGGTTCATTTAGCAGGAAGGGGTATGCAGGAGGCAGCCTATCAACATTGTACACTCATCATTGATGTTTCTATTTCTCTCTCCCTCTCTCTTCCTCTCTGTAATAAATAAATATATATTTTAAAAAAACAAACACAAAAGAAGCAAGTCTAAAATTCACAATGTGATTGAAGAGTCACAATTTCTGGTTTTTAATTCTGTAGCACCAAAACTAAGGGCACTTTTCCCCCCCAGATGATTGTCCCCTTTGTTCTTGCCATCCTAAGGCTCTTTTCAGGGCCCTCTTTATGTCTTTGTTCCTGAGACTGTAGATGAAGGGGTTTGGCATGGGTGTGACCACAGTGTACATCACCAAGGCCGCTGCATTTGAGTGTGAGTTGTGGGTAGCAGCAGAGCTGAGATACACTCCTAGGATTGTTCCATAAAATAAGGAGACAACTGAAAGGTGAGATGCACACGTAGAAAATGCCTTATACTTCCCCTGAGCTGATGAGATTGCACGTATGGAGGACACTATCTTAGTGTGAGAGTAAATGATGCCAGCCAGGGGACCAACACCCATAGCACAGATACTAAATACATCACCATGTTATTAAGAAAGGTGTCAGAAAAGGCAAGCTGGACCAACTCTTTGAGTTCACAAAAATAGTGTGGGAGTTCCAAGTTTGTACAGAAGGACAATGGCAACACAATTAAACATTGTAACAAGGAACACAAGGCACTCATGGCCCAGGGCATCAGAATCAACAGTCCACAGAGCCGGGAGTTCATGATGTCCATATAGTGCAAGGGGTGACAGATGGCCACATACCTGTCATAGGCCATCACTCCTAGAAAGAAGTCATCTAGTCCTCCAAAGAGTAGAAAAAAAGACAACTGTGTGATGCAACCTACATAGGTGATGGCTTTGCTCTGAGACTGGATGTTGGGATGGTGGTGGAGGTGAAACAAATGTCTACCAAGGACAGGTTGCAGAGGAAGAAGTACATGGGTGTGTGGAGGTGGGAGTCTGAGCTGACAGCCATGACGATGAGCAGGTTTCCCAGCACAGTGATCAGGTACATGGAGAGGAAAAGCCCAAATATGAGGGGCTGCAGTTCTGATTCCTCTGAAAATCCCAGAAGTAGAAATTCTGAAATCTCAGTATCATTCCCAGGTCCCATGGGATAGAAGTGACTAGTAGAAAAAAATATATAGCATGATTAGTTTTTGCACAAATGACCATTACAAACTCAATTTAAATGGTACACTTACATTTTGTAATAAAGCAACAATATATATTTTGTGTACATATCATCCCCATGACATCTCTGATTAGGAATTCCTCACATCCTCAATCTTTGTTTCCAAGGTCGTCATGGATTACACTGTTTTCATGAGAAATGCGTTCATGCACTTGGGAAATATTTATTGATAGTTTCCAACTGTCTGGAAAGTATATAGGATGCTCAGAAACAAAATTTTTATAATATAATGATAATTAATATATATATATATATATATATATACACACTACAACACATATGTCATATAAAAAGTCAGATGGTGTCATATGAATAAAAAATAAAAGTAGGTATAAAAGAGTAGATGGGTATTCTTTTATACTGGGAGTTCAGGGATCCCTTACAAACAAGGTGACAATTGAATAGATACCTCAAGGAAGACAGAGTGGGAGACATGAGGTTATTTTGGGTGGGGGTTATGTAGGAAAAGAGGCAGTGCAAAAGGCCTGAGATGACAATTATTTTAGGTATTGAAGGTTCAAAAGGACCCAGAATGGTGATATAGAGTAGAGTCAAGAAGGCACAATAAGAAAATATTAGAGTGCATCATACATAGTGAGCGTATATGGTTCTCTTTGTTCAGGTGTGTGTGTGTGTGTGTGTGTGTGTGTGTGCGCGCGCGCGCACAAAAATAGCTGGATCATAATGGAAAGGCATGTCTTAATTTGGGCAACAGTAAATACAATGTGGAATTCAATGCAATAAATCTGAGAACAGTTTAAAAGGCTGTTTCCTGCTATTGAGGGAAAATAATAAGAGTGAAGAGCCCAGCAGAGAGCCAGGTGCACTGGTCCTGGGCACTTGATGCATGGAACCTGCAAGAATTTGTGCAAAGGGCCAGTTTTAGCCTGATCCCCACAGGCCAGGCCAAGGGAACCCAACAGTGCATGGATTCCAGTCTACACAAATAAAAGAGTAATATGCTAATTATATCAAACATATTCTAGAGCCACAGTGGCTGCGAGGGTCAAAGGTAGGCAGCTATAGTTGTGGCTGCCAGGGCTGAGGTCAGGCCGCTGTGGAGGACAGCAATGGCAGCAGCAGCGGGGTCATGGGGGTGTGCCTTCCCCTGACTAGCCTGGTTGCTTCCTGCAGAGGGAGGCCAAAGGCAGCAGCAGTAGTGAGATGATGGAGGAGGCGACTTCCCCTGATTGGGCCTTTATCTCCTTCAGAGGGAGGCCAGACTGCAGTATAGGACATACCCTAAGGGCTCTTGGACTATGAGAGGGGCCAGGGGAGCAGACCAGGCTGAGGGACCACCCCCCCACACCCCAGGTCCTGGGTGCCTGCAGCTGACCAAAGGGAGGGAATCTCAGGGCCCAGTTGCCTGCAGCCAGCCGGAGGAGGGAATCCTTGACCCAGGTGTGGAGGCCAAGGCAAAGGTACTTAGGCGTGATCAAACAGGCAGGAGAGCAGGTTAGGGATGGTCAGGTAGGCAGGCAGGTGAGCGGTTAGGAGCCAGTGGTCCCAGAATGAGAGAGGAGAGGGAATCCCTACTGACAGTTTAGGCCCGGTCCCAGATTGCAAAGCGTTCAGGCCAGGCTGAGGGACACAAAATCCCGTGCATGACTTTTGCACACCTGGCCTCTAGAATGCATATAAGATCTTTGGTTAATCTCTTCCTGTCCTCTTCCTCCCCTCTTCCCACTGAGATTCATCAGTCTGTTCCATGTTTCCATGCCTGTGGTTTCTGCTCCTGCATTGAGCATCTTCCCACTGGTGGTCAGTGTGCATCATACCTATCAGCCAATTGGCCAATCACTTCTGGATGCCTATATATATATATATATATATATATATATATATATTTATATATATATATTTATAGAGCACATATTAGTGTATATCATCAATCGATGATAACAATATACTTCAGTCCCTATCCCTTTACTACTAAGACAATATTTAGAGTAAGAGAACATGCTTTATTTAGAATAACAGAGGTACTCCAATTTGGTGGCAGCAATAAAAGTTTTCCAGTGGAAACAGGAAGATAGTTCAGTAGGAAACATCATTACACCAAACAAAGCACCACAGTGATAAATCCCTTTGTACATGGACACCAATCTTATATATCAATAATTTTACTTACACCAGGAAGAAATTCTTTGCATTGTAATAAATGTATGCCAAAAATTTTGCTTCCTTATATTTAAAGTCATTTCTGACTCTAAGGGCATGTTATGTCAAACAATTAGGACCAGAATTAGAGATACCAACTTGATTATCGGTATAATAATGACTATGATAAGAATGTGGACACCAAGTGAAATAAAATTCAGGATCCAAATGAGGGAACACAGCCAGATGACCTTGTACAACAAATACCATGTTAAAGTGCATTTTCAGAAAGAACATATATGGTAGTGATATATGACGAAATGATGTATAAAAAGGGTTAAACTGTGCTCTTATATTTTTCTCTCCTATGAAATGATACAAATGGTTTGGTAACTAAACGCAATTTATTTTATAGAAGTAATACAACTCATGCTTTTTCTTTTAATAAAATGAAAGAAAAATTGCTCATTATGATAGACTGCATTTCAAAAGAAATTGTTCTCAAGAAATCCATGTAGTCTCATGAGATAAATGGGAATTTCCAAATATTTCATCCAAAGTTCAGAATCAACTTGGGAGAGGAGAAAATGATATAGAAAAAGCTCTTAGATATCAGAAAGTAAAAAAAAATCATAAAGAGTTTCAATTAAATTGTATAGAAATCATAGAAACAGAAACTCTAGGAATAAACAAAGAGATTAATTCTACACCCACAATATCTGACTCTGAGGCTTTGAGTCCAGTTATGTGCTTTTCCTCAGCCCTAGAACAATTGGTACTTTTATAGCTACCATCCCAATAAGTCTTTTCAGAGCGCTGTTTATGTCTTTGTTCCTGAGACTGTAGATGAAGGGGTTCAGCATGGGTGTGAGTACATTATACATCACTGAAGCTGTTGCAATTGAACTATGGGTAACAGCAGAGCTGAGGTACACGCTTATGGCTGTTCCATAAAATAAGGAGACAACTGATAGATGAGAAACACAGGTAGAAAATGCCTTATACTTCCCCTGAGTTGATGGGATTGCACGTATGGAGGACACTATCTTAGAGTAAGAATAAAGGATCCCAGCAAAGGGACCACCACCCAATAGCATAGCTCCAAAATACATCACCAAGTTATTAAGAAAGTTGTCTGAACGGGCGAGTTGGACCATCTGATTGAGTTCACAGAAAAAGTGTGGGATTTCCAGGTCTGGACAGAAGGATAGTCTTAACACCATTAAGCATTGTAACAAGGAATGCAGGTCACTTATGATCCAGGACACCAGAACCAGCAGTACACAGAACCGAGGGTTCATGATGACCAGGTAGTGCAGGGGGTGGCAGATGGCCACAAACCGGTCATAGGCCATCACAGTCAGAAGAAAGTTGTCCAATCCTCCAAATAACAAGACAGAATATATCTGGGTGATGCAGCCTTCATAGGTTATAGCTTTATTTTGTTTCTGGATGTTCCATAGCATTTTTGGGATGGTGGTGGAGGTGACACAGATGTCTACAAAGGACAGGTTGGAGAGGAAGAAGTACATGGGTGTGTGGAGGTGGGAGTCTGAGCTGACAGCCAGGATGATGAGCATGTTTCCAAACACAGTGATCAAGTACATAAAGAGGAAAAGCCCAAATATTAGGGGCTGCAGTTCCGGTTCCTCTGATAATCCCAGCAGGAGAAATTCTGAAAATCCTGTGATGTTCCTTAGTTTCATTTGGTGGAGGTGACTACCAGGATATAGGAAAAGTGACATTTCCCAAAACAGGCATTAGTAACAAGCATAAAAGCTGCAGCTGTATTGTAGAATTAAGGTATTAATTTTCAAATTTGGTGTATGTCATGGTCTCCTTTAGTACATCCCTAGTGCCATTTCTCATTAGAATGTCCTTTTCAATGTGAAGGTACATGAAGTATACTTGGGTCTTACTCCATTCTTTCAGTGTGAAAAATACAATTAAGAAAGCAATACATGAGCTGTAGGCTCAGCACACTGACTATAGTTAATAATACTGTATTGTGTATTTCAATGTGACTAAAATTAGATTTTAATTGTCCTTATCACAAGAAAAAAAACTGTAACTATGTTTGGGAACAGATGTGAAAAGACATTGTGGAGGACATATTGCAATATGTGCAAATACAGACTTGTGTTGTTCTCCTGAAACTAAGGTTTATGTCAATTATACTTTAATTAACACCTTTTTAAAGCAAAAGGAAAATATCCAGTAGGACTGACTTACAGATTATACCACATGAAATCTATGAACTTCATTCATTCTCCACAGAACATTTATACATATACAAAAGAATGAAATGGAAATCAGTTTGTATAACACACTCCATTACTTTGTTAGGAAGAATCCAATAAATAATAAAATAAGAAAATATAATAAACAATATTGTGATAGTCTGAAAAGTGACAGATGATTACTAGACTTGGTGTAGGAATTATATTTCTAATGTACATAAATGTTGAAGCACCATAGTGTATATCTGAATCTGACACAATATTGTATACAACCTGTATTTAAACAAACAAAAACAGAATAAAAACACTTTGATAACATTATCAAAAGTGAAGAACTTTCAATTGTATAATATAGTGACAATTATATTATATTATATTATATTATATTATTTCAACGATATTTTAAATAAAAATAAATTAATTAAAAGTAAAGCCAAAACTTACACAGACAATTTTTTAATAATATTCTAAATGGCTAATTAACCCACAAATGTCATTCTTATAGGTAATGAAATAATTACAAAGTTAATCTCATTACTATTTTTCATGTGCAAAGTAAATATAAGGATAGTAAAAGATACCAACAAGGGAATCGCCACCAAGGAGAGGGAACACACTGTGAAATGTATGTCTAATGCACTGTGTTTGCAAGGGTGTATTTGCAGCCTTCCTTGGACTGGACCTTTCGTTCATGTAAGGAAGCCTAGTCTAATATTCCCCATCATACAATTTTAAAAAGGTTCTCACATCAATGTATATTCTTCCACAGTTCAAAAGCTATTTGTCTATTCCTGTTAGTTGATAAAGTCCTTGAACTTATCTTCTAGATCTAATGGAAGGACTTTACACCTCCAATGCCCTTTCTTAATTTGTCTTCTCTTAGTACCATTTATTTCTCAGCATTAGCAACTGCATTTCTGAATGCAGTATTCACTTTCCTTTGAACATCATGAATAAATACATTAATGTAATAGCAAAGGCAGCATCAATCACAGTGATTACTGGTACCTGGGCTATGCTCTAAGGTAACTTCAAGTACAAGGTCTTGGCTTCCTATGTCTCTAATCCTCTCTTGCCATTGTGTTGGGCTCTCAGACTCACCTGCATGGGAACTCAGAAAAGAATGGTAACCTTTGGAGGTCCAAGTCCTTGCTTAGATAGTTGGTGATGCAGACCAGAGCTCTGTTCCATACAAGACAACATGGAGTCAAGCATTGGTCCCCCAGAAAGGTTTAGGACTTCAAAATCAACATCCACGTTCCTTCCTACCAAAGGTTACACATGCTGAGGGTCTGCAGTAGAGTTGTGATATACGTGCTCTGTGTTTGATCATTAGGCACTCTTACTTCTTGTTACTCTTACCTGTAAGCACAGGATTCCCCTGGGGGACACTGGTCTGGACAGAATGGAAACTCTTCCTGATTATTCTTTGTTCCCAGGAGACAACGTACTAAGCCAGGTGAGTGCCATTATGATTAGTCTTTCATTAAATGCTCTGCTTCCTGACATCTACATCTTCCAGCGCCTCATCTCAACTGAGAAAAAGTTTCTACATGAATGGACCTCGAGGGTCTTATTCTTAGTTAAATACAAATACCATGTAATTTTACATATATGTTGAATTAAAAGATAAGAAATAGAAGCATAGAGAGAGGACTGGTAGATTGTCAAATTAGAAGGGGTTTGGGAGACTTGGAGAAGAAGGGATTAAAAAGTAAAATAGTGGGTACAAAATAGTCATAGGCTAGTACAGTACAGATAAGAAAATATAGTCAATAATATGGTAATGACTATGAGGCCAGTTTCATACTGAAAATACCAAGGTAACACTTTGTAATGTATATGATAGTCTAAGCAATATGTTGTGCTCCTGCAGTATAATAAAAAATATTGGAAGTTAACAGTATTTTAAATCAGTCTAACACTGAGAAATCTGTCTGACTGGTCTTTGGATCTTCAAAGCATAGACTTTTGGTGGGAACACAACCCCTGATATCTCTAGAAAATGACTATTTCCTTCTTTAGGAAATGGGGTATATTTGTTCCTTTCATATAAAACCTTGGGCTTCTATACTATTTGGCATCATTATAAAATAATTAGAAACTTCATAGACATAGCACAAGTTAGGAACTTCCATTTAGTCCTTCCCTATAAAATGTTTATTAAATAAAATAGATACATTGATATTTTATGCACCATAACCCAGCATAGCACATTATAACAATTGGGAAATGTATGTTTTACCAACATGCATTTTATTTGAGGTAGTACATTTATACTAGCAAACTACAGAAATGCGGCAGAAAGGGATTTAATGTTGTGCTCAAATGTATAAGCCAAGAAAGGAAAAGGGTTTGATTGGAATCTGTGAGGACACTTCCAGTTCTGAGGTTTTGGGGCAGTGGTTCTCAAACAAAAATGACTTTGTCCCTGGGATACTGTGATGTCTGAAAGGAGCCTGGTAAACACCTATGATTCACAGGACAGCTCCCAGCACGAATAGTTATGCAGCTCCAAGTGTTAATAGTGAAAAGGTGAGAATACATATTCTACACCAGCACCTCTCTATTTTATAGGCAAACAGATCACCAAAATTTGTAGCTCAAATGCAAATTCTAATTGATCAAATATCCAGAATGTCCAGAGACTGCAGTTCTGACAGGCTTCCAGGTGATGTTGATGCTGCAGGTCCTCCTGGTCTGTGGACCACACTTTGAGTAGGTGGGCTGTGGCTCTGTGTCAGTCTGGTGTAGGTAAGTTTAGGTCTCCTCCACCAGGATTCTTCTGAGAATGTAATTTTCAAAAACAAGTTTTTCTCACTCTAAAGAGGAAGATAAATTCTGTGTTTAATTCTTTATATTATGGATCCTAGTGACATCAAATAATTTAAACCTGAAAAAGACTTTGTAGTTGGCAGAATAAGGGCCTCAAAAGATGTCAACATTCTAAAATTCAGAGAACCTTGGAATATGTTAGCTCACACCTTCCAGCCTGCCTGACCTCTCTTAACCACCTCTGCCTGCTGGCCTGATCACCCCTAAACGCCTCTGCCTGCTAACCTCATTGGCCCTAACTGCTCCCCATCTACCGGCCTGATAATGCCCTATCTTTCCCTGCCAGCAAGATTACCCCTAATTGCCCTCCCCTATTGGTCAGATCACCCCCTAACTTCCATACCCTGCCAGTCTGATGGCCCATAACTGTTCCCCTGCCTGCCTGATTATCCCTAACCGCCTCTAGTGTGGGATACAATGAACAACATAAACTGATGAACAAATTAGATCCAGAGACAAAGAAACACTGAACAAACTGTCAAACCTCAGAGGAAAGGTGGAGTGGGGGCAAGATATCAACCAAAGGACTTGAATGCATGCATATTATCATTACCAATGGACGGGGGACATTGGGGTGATAGAGGCTTGTCCTGGGAGGTCGGAGTGGCTAGGGGAAGTTGATTGGGGAAAAGGGAGACCATATGAAATACTTTATACAATTAAAAAATAAAGATTCCACCCTTACCCGGTTTGACTCAGTGGATAGAGTGTCGGCCTGTGGACTCAAGGGTCCCAGGTTTGATTCTGGTTAAGGGCATGTACCTTGGTTGTTGGCACATACCCAGTGGGGAGAGCGCAGGAGGCAACTGATTGATATTTCTCTATCATTGATGTTTCTAACACCCTATCCCCCTCCCTTCCTCTCTGTAAATAAATCAATAAAATATATTTTTTAAATAAACAAATAAAAATTCCATTAAACACCAACGTTTCTGCATGTACACAGACTTGTTTGAAAAGGTCAGGGAACAGTTAGGGGTTGTTGCTTTCAGCCAACTTCCCTAGGTTGGAATTTCCTCCTTACAAACTTTCCAACTAAGTTTTCCTTGCTTCCCAAGATTTGATTGGAGTCAGGGCACTTCCAGTTCTGAGATCTGTGGTAGTGGTTCCCAAACAGAGATAACTTTGCCACAGGAAATATTAAAATGTCTGAAAAGAGCCCCAGCCAGTTTGGCTCGATAGATAGAGCGCCACCCTGAGGACTTAAGGGTCCTGAGTTTGATTCAGGTCAAGGACCCATGCCTGGATTGGGGGCTGGATCCCAAGTGTGGGACTTGCAGGAGGCAGCCATTCAATGATTCTCTCTAATCATGGATTTTTCTATCTCTCTCTCCCTCTCCCTTCATATCTTAAATCAATAAAAATATAGTAAAAAATAAATGAATACAAAATAAATAAAATGTCTGAAAAGAGGCTGCTAAACACCTATAATGCACAGGAGAGGTCCCAGCACATCTAGTTATCCAGCTCCCAGTGTCAACTGTGAAAAGGAGGGAATACCTGTCCTAAAACAACACCTCTCCATTTCATAGGCATACAAATCACCAAAGTTAGCAGCTTAAATGCAAATTCTGATTTATCAAGTCTGATTTATGGACGCTGCATTTCTGACAGGCTCCTGGTGATATTGATGCTGCAGGTCCTCCTGGTCTATGGACTACACTTTGAGTAAGTGGGTCATGGCTCTGGGTCAGAGTCTGGTGTAGGTAAATTAAGGTCTTCTCCACTAGAAATCTTCTGTATATGTAATGTTGAAAGACAAGTTTTCTCTCACTCAAAAGGGGATGATAAATTCTGTGTTTGATTCTTTTCATTTTGGGCTCCAAAGTGACATCAAAATATTTATACCTGAAAAGGGCTCTGTAATAGACGAATAAGGACCTCAAGAGATGCGAATGTCCTGATTAGGTGAATGTTGGAATGTTAGCTCACAGAGCAGGATAACTAAGACAGGTAAAATGAAATTATTAGCTAAGGAAATCAGCTCAGATTACCCACATTGGACTAATGTCATCAGAAGGGTCCTCTAAATATGGAAGAAAGCAGAAGAAGAATTGGAGTCAGAGAGACATTTGAAGATGCAATGCTGCTGGTATTAAAGGTGGAGGAAGGGCCATGGGCCAAGGGATGCAGGTAGATTCTAGAATCTGCTTTTAAGCTCTTGAACTTAGAGATAGAAAGCTCTTTGTTTTAAGCCACTCATGTGGTGATTTGTTACACCAACAATGGGATACATACATTTACCCTGTAAAATATTGTGAGAAAAACTATGTTTAAGCCTCAAAAAACATTCAGCCAGCTGTCCTTGGAAAAAAGTATTTTGTGTCGAAATTCCAAGGTATGTATAAAAAAGTAGAATTATTTGTTTCCACAGCAATCCTGAGAAAGAAGAGTAAAGTTGGAGGGATCTCAATACCAGACTTCAAACTATATTACAAAGCCACTGTTCTCAAAACTGCCTGGTACTGGCACAAGAACAGACATATAGATCAATGGAATAGAATTGAGAACCCAGATATCAACCCAAATCACTATGCTCAATTAATATTTGACAAAGGAGGCATGAATATACAATGGAGTCAATTCAGTTTCTTCAATAAATGATGTTGGGAAAATTAGACAGACACATGCAAAAGAATGAAACTGGATCACCAACTTACACCATACACAAAAATAAACTTAAAATGGATACAGGACTTAAACATCAGACGGGAAACCATAAAAATACTAGAAGCATCCACAGGCAGCAAAATCTCAGACATATGCCAAAAGAACTTCTTCACTGATACTGCCCCTAGGGCAATGGAAGCTAAAGAGAAAATAAACAAATGGGACTACATCAAAATAAAAAGCTTTTTTACAGCAAAGAAACCATCAACAAAACAACAAGAAAGCCCACGGTGTGGGAGAACATGTTTGCAAATAATACCACTGATAAAGGCATAATCTCCAACATTTACAGACAGCTTATGCAACTAAATAAATGGAAGATGAATGCTCCAATTAAAAAATGGGCAATGGACCTAAGTAAGAAGACAGAAGGAAGGCCAAAAGGCACATGAAAACATGCTCAAAGTCACTAATTGTCTGAGAGATGCAAATCAAAACAACAATACAGTACCATCTCACACCTGTCAGAATGGCCAACATCAAAAAATCAACAAACGACAAGTGTTGGCGAGGTTGTGGAGAAAAAGGAACCCTCGTGCACTGCTGGTGGGGATGCAGACTGGTGCAACCACTGTGGAGAACAGTGTGGAGTTTCCTCAAAAAACTGAAAATGGAACTCCCATTTGACCCAGGAATCCCACTCCTAGGAATATATCCCAAGAAACTAGAAACACCAATCAGAAAGGATATATGCACCCCTATGTTCATAGCAGCACAATCTACAATAGCCAGAATTTGGAAACAGCCTACGTGCCTGTCAGCAGATGATTGGATCAAAAACCATGGTATATCTACACAATGGAATACTATGCTGCCATAAAAAAGAAGGAATTCTCATCATTTGCAGCAACCTGGATGGAATTGGAGAACATCATGCTTAGTGAAATAAGCCAATCAATGAAAGAGAAACACCACATGACCTCACTCATTGGATAATAAAGAACATTATAAACTGATGAACCAAAAGATAGATATAGAGACAGTAAAGCAACAAGCAGACTGTCAAATTACAGCGGGGAGGGGAGGAGGATCTGGGGGAGATAATAGATCAACCGAAGGACTTGTATACATGCATATAAGTACAACCAATGGACATAAAACTCTGGGGAGGGAGGGGATGTGTGGGAGGAAGGGAGGGCGGCAAAAAAAAAATCAATAAAAAAAATTTTAAAATTAAAAAAAAAAGAATTATTTGTGTCCATAGATGATACAATGAATTTCCCATCATGTAAATGAAAATATGGTTCTGATCTTGAGGCCTTTGAGGTATTATACAATATACAATATACAAAAATAATATAATACTTACAAACCAATCCTTTGAATGTCTGGCAGAAATTTTAAAATGACATGAAAGGACTTAATCCTTTCCACTGTGTAGAGGGTCCCCTGGGAAGGCACCTGAGCATTCTATATTGGCTCCTCTTGCCCTTTAGGCAAAAAGTGAACCTCTTCTCCTGGTCCAGGTGCCCACAGCTGTTGCCTGACCTTTCCGTTATTGCCAAGGCTGAAACACCATGGTAGGGGCATATGTGTGAAGGGTTTTGGGATGGGAATGGGAGGATGAGGACAATTATGTGATACCATAATCAATAAAAAATACAAAAATAATATAATAAGATTAATTTTACCTATTTTAATATAAATTTATGTATCAAAATTTTGATATTTTTCTATTTCATGTTAATTCACACATTTCTTTTTTTAAATTTCTGTATTCTCTAAATTTCTCTCTAGGTTTCTTTCATCAGAAGAGATGGAATTCTAATTGTGTCTGGGAACATGTACATATGTGTGCATGAGTGCGTTTATTTGAAAGATGTATACAAGTGCACACACATACACACACTCTTCACTCTTAAGCATAGTCTTTGGACTCAACAAAGTATATTTAACATTTTATTTATCCCTTACCATGTCAGGTTGAAGTTAACGTTTATTATTCCTCGTTACCTACAGAAAGAAGAAAACTGAAGCCAGGAGGATTCATTTTTTCACAACACAATGCACTAAAAACTTACTGTGTATCATCTCAAATTATATACAAATGTACCCAACCACTATATATTATTAATTTATGTATGGCTTCTTCATTCTGAAAATTGTACATTTAAAGTTTGTGAAGCTTATTGTATTCAATTATACTCCAATAAATTAGTGAGAATTGAACATTTATTTATGTATAACTCATGTCAGGCCAAGAGCACAGGCAGCTGAGTCACACCAAACTCCAGTGGAAAATATATCTTACTGGAGCCTGGTGCATGAAATTCGTGCTCTGGGCTACTAGGCGGTTTTCCCTCAGCTCAGCTTGCACCCTCTCACCATCAGGGCCTGCTGGTTCCCTACCACTCTTCTGCCTGCCTGCCTGATTGCCCCTAACCACTCCCCTGCTGGCCTGATTAATGCCTGACTGCTCCCCTGCTGGCCTATTTACCCCACCTCCCCTCCCTGTTAAGCCAGGTTGCCGCAACTGCCCCCCAAGCACTGGCCTACTCACTGCCACCTTTCCTTCCCACTGGACTTCTCCCCTCCAACTGCCCCTTGCTGGCCTGTTCACTCCAAACTACCCCCATGCTGTCCTGGTCACCTCCAACTGAACCCCACAGATGGTATGCTTGCTCCCAATTGCCCCCCCCCAGCTTGGTCATTTATAACTGCCATTCTATCCTGGCCTGATTACTCACAACTGCCCTCCTCTCATGGCCTTTAATTGCTTTTATCCAGGCCCCACCACCATGGCTTCGTCCAGAAGAATGGCCAGAGGTCTCACAATCTAATTAGCATATTCTCCTTCTACTAGTATAGATAACTGGAAGAGAGCCAGGTCTCATATGTAAGTATAGGAACTGTGATATTAAATTAAGGCAATTCACACTTGATTAATTTTTTTCACATAAACTGTAAGATCAACACACACATATAACCCCATATACCCCTATCTCTATATCCATCTCCATCTCCATCTCTATCTCTATCTCTATCTCTATCTCTATCTCTATCTCTATACCTATACCTATACCTATACCTACATCTATACCTATACATTATGTTATATCTATATCTATATGTATATCTATATCTATATGTATATCTATATCTATATCTATCTATATGTAAAACATCATATATTGGATAAAGAAAGTAGTGCAATATATTACGGAAGAGGTTTAGAAACATAATATATTAATTAATCCAGAGTCCAGAAGAGATCAAAAAAACTCCTACTTAAAATCCTATGTTATCATAAAGCCATAATATTAAATCAAGTGCTTTTAAGGTGGTTTGTTATGCAGAAATAACTGATACAATAATAAAAGAAAAGAAAACTGAGATCAATTATAATAATATTTTCCCCCAATCTAGGCATTTGTACAAATATTTGAAGATGGCATTCAAATTATACCATTAGTAAAGTTTATTTCAGATAACTGCATCAAAAGTGACTCCATGGAGTATCCCTTGTAGGTAACCAGAAGACCTTTAAAAAATAAGCATGTTTGTATAAAACCTATGACTCTGAATCACAGAACTGGACAGTAATTCAAGCTCTCTGGTAAGTCAGACTTTGCTCACTTATGTACATATATGACATATTGGTAGATCATATAGTTTATATAATAAGTGATACCATATGGTTCATTCCCTATTCCTTTAGTGATTAAGGCACTTTTTAGAGTAGGAGGAGATGCTTCGTTTAAAATAACAGAGGGAGCCCTAACAGGTTTGGCTCAGTGGATGAAGCATCAGCCTGCAGACTGAAGGGTCCCAGGTTTGATTCTGGTCAAGGACATGTAACTTGGTTGTGGGCACATCACCAGTGGGGGATGTGCAGGAGGCAGCTGATTGATGTTTCTAACTTTCTATCCCTCTCCCTTTCTCTCTGTAAAGACAAACAAACAAAAAAATATATTAAAAATAAAATAAAATAACAGAGGGAATTCAATTTGTAGGCTGCAATGAAAGTTTTCAAGTGGAAGCAGTAAGATAGTTCAATAGGAAACATCAGTACACCAAACCAAACTCCTCAGTGACAAACCCCTAACACATGGACATCAACCTTACATACATCAATGATTAAATTACACCATGAAAAAAATAGTTTGCATAGCAATAAATGTATGCCTAAAAAATTTGCTTCCTTATATTTAAGGTCATCTCTGACTGTCAGGGCACATTATGTCAAATCATGAGGACCAGAATTGGAGACATGAATTTGATTGTCAGATTACTAATGACTATGGTAAGAATGTGGACACAAAGCTAAATAAGATACAGGACCCTAACGAGGAAACACAGCCAGATGACCTCTTATAACACACAGTATATGTTAAAGTGTACATTTTCAGAAAGAGCAGATATGGTAGTGATCTATGAAGAAATGATGTACCAAAAGGATGAAACTGTGCTCTTATATTTTCTTCTTCAATGAAATGATAGAAATAACTTTGGTGATCAAGTACAATTTCTTTCAATTGGAATAATCCAACTACTCTTTCAGTAAAATGAAAGAAAAATTACTTAGTATGATAGATTTCACTTCAAAATAAATTGTTCTTAATGTATCCATGTATATTCATCTGATCAATGGGAATTTCCAAATATTTCATCCAAGGTTTGGAATCATTTGGGAGAAAAGAAAAAACAACAATGGCAAAGCTGTTTAGGTATCACAAAATCAAGAAATTAATAAAGTGATTCAATGAAATTATATAGAAATCATAGAAAAAGAAAATCCAGGATATGAACATAGAGTAAATGCTGCTTCCATAACTAGATAAAATATCACATCTGGCTCTGAGACTTTGAGTCCAGCTGTCATGTGCATTTCTTCAACCCTAGGACAACTGGACCTTTTATAGCTACCACCCCAAGAAATCTTTTCAGAGCCCTTTTCATGTCTTGGTTCCTGAGACTGTAGATAAAAGGGTTCAACATGGGTGTGACCACAGTGTATATCACTGAGGCAGCTGCATTTGAGTGTGAGCTCTGGGTAAAAGCAGAACTGAGGTACACGCCTATGGCAGTTCCATAAAAAAAGGAGACAACTGAGAGGTGAGACACACAAGTAGAAAATGCCTTATACTTCCCCTGAGCTGATGGGATTGCACATATGGAGGACACTATCTTAGAGTAAGAGTAAAGGATACCAGCAAAGGGACCACCACCCAAGAGCATAGCTCCGAAATACATCACCATTTTAGTAAGAAAGGTGTCAGAACACGCAAGTTCAATCATCTGATTGAGTTCACAGAAAAAGTGTGGGATTTTCAACTCAGGACAGAAAGACAGTTGCAACACCATTAAGCATTGTAACAAGGAATGCAGGACACTTATGATCCAGGCCACCAGAACCAGCAGTCCACAAAGCCAAGTGTTCATGATGACCATGTAGTGCAGGGGATGGCAGATGGCCACAAACCGGTCATAGGCCATTACAGTCAGAAGAAAGTTGTCCAGTCCTCCAAATAACGTGAAAAAATACATCTGGGTAATGCAGCCTCCATACGTTATGGCTTTGTTTTGTTTCTGGATGTTCCACAGCATCTTTGGGACGATGGTAGAAGTGAAAAAGATGTCTACCAAGGACAGGTTGGAGAGGAAGAAGTACATGGGTGTGTGAAGGTGGGAGTCTGAGCTGATGGCCAGGATGATGAGCAGGTTTCCCAGCACAGTGACCAGGTACATGGAGAGGAAAAGCCCAAATATGAGGGACTGCAGTTCTGCTTCCTCTGATAATCCCAGAAGGAGAAATTCTGAAAATCCTGTGATGTTCCTAAGTTTCATTTGGTGGAGGTGACTACCAGGATACAGGAAAAGTGACATTTCCCAAAACAAGCATTAATAACAAGCATAAAAGCTATAGCTATATGATAGAATTAAGGTATTAATTTTCCAATTTGGTGTATGGCATGGTCTTCTTTAGGACATTCCCAGTGTCGTTTCTCATTGGAATTTCCTTTTCCATGTGAAGGCACATGAAGTATACTTGGGTCTTACTCCATTCTTTCAGTGTGAAAAATAAATGTAAGAAAGCAATACATGAGCTGTAGGCTCAACATTCTGACTATAGTTAATAATACTGTATTGTGTATTTGAATGTGGCCAGAGTGTAGATTTTAATTGTCCTTATCACAAGAAAAAAATGTAACTCTGTGTGGTGACAGATGTGAAGAGGACATTGCGGAGGACATATTGCAATATGTACAAATACAGAATCATTGTGTTGTTCTCCTGAAACTAAAACAATGTTCATCTCAGTCGTACTTTAATTAAAACCTTTTTAAAGCAAAAAGCAAAGATCCAGTAGGACTGACTCACAGATTGGACCACATAAAATTTATGAATTTCATTCACTCTCCACAAAACATTTATACATATATAAAATAACGAAATGGAAAAAAAAAGTTTGTGTAACACACTCCATTACTTGGTTAGGAAGAATCCAATAAAAAAAAAGAGTAAGAAAATTCAATAAATAATTTTGTGATAGTCTGAAAGGTGACAGATGATGACTAGACTTGGTGTAGCAATCACATTTCTAATGTATATAAATGTTGAATTTCTATAGTGAACACCTGAAACTAATATATTATTTTATATGAACTATACTTAAACAAACAAAAAAACAGAATAAAAAACACTTTGATAACACTATCAGAAGCAAAGAACTTTTAGTATATAATATAATGACAGTTATAATGGATGTCAACTATATTTTAATTTAAAATAAATTAACATACAACTAAAGCCAGAAGTTTCTGCAAATTTTAATAATACTCTAAATGCCTTACAAACCCACAAATTTTATTATTCATTCTTATAGGTAATGAAAAAATTACAAAGTGAATCTCATTACCTTACTCTTTTAATCTAGCAAGTAAATATTTGAAATGTGAATAGCCAGGGCGAGAGAACAAACTTTGAAATGGATGTCTCATGCACTGTGATTGCAAGGGTGTATTTGCAGCCTTCCTTGGTCAGGACCTTTCTCTCATGTATGGAAGCCTAGTCTAATATGCCCCATCAAACAATGTTAAAAAGGTTCTCACATCAATGTATATACTTCCATAGTTCATAACCTATTTCTCTATTCCTGTTAGTTGATAAAGTCATTGAACTTATGTTCTACTTCTACTGGAAGGATTTTATACCTCCTATGTCCTTTCTTAATTTGTCTTCCATTATCCTGTTTCCCCAAAAATAAGACACTGTCTTATATTAATTTTTCTCCCAAAGTTGCTCTAGGTCTTATTTTCAAGGGATTTTTTATTTTCAGGGAAACACGGTAGTACCATTTATTTTTCAACATTGGCACCTGCATTTCTGAGTGCAGAGTCACTTTCCTTTTAGCATCATGGATAAATATGTTAATGCAATAGCAAAGCCACCCCACAATCACAGTGATTACTGGTACCTGGGCTAAGTTAACTTCAGATACAAGGTCTTGGCTTCCTACATCTCTGATCCTCTACTGCCATGTCTGTTGGGCTCTCAGACTCACCTGCATGCGAACTCAGAGAGAAGGTTTCTCTGTGGAAGTCAAAATCTATGCCTGGATAGTTGGTGATGCAAACAAGAACTCTGTCCCAGACAAGACACCAAGGAGTCATCATTGGTCTACCAGACAGATTTAGGACTTCAAAAGCTATAAGCAAGTTTTTTCCAAATAAAGATTGCACATGATGAGGGTTTGCAGCAGAGTTGCAATTTACCTGCTCTGTGTCTGCTCATTAGGCGCTCTTACTTCTTGTTACTCTTACCTATAAGCAGAGGATTCCCCTGGGGCACACTGGTCTGGACAGAATAGAAACTCTTACTGATGATTCTCTGTTCCTAGGAGACAATATACTAAGGCAAGTGATTGCCATTATGATTTGTCCTTCATTCAATGGCTTCCTGACATCTACATCTTCTAGCACCTCATCTCCACTCTGAGTTAAAGTTTGTAAATGAATGGACCTTGAGGGTATTATGCTCAGTGAAAGACAAATACCATGTAATTTCACATATATGTTGAATCCAAAAATCAAAAAATAAAATTGAAACACATTTATAGACATAGTGAGAGAACTAGTAGGTGCCAGATGAGAATGTGTTTGGGAGATTAGGAGAAGAAGGGAAAGAGGGGATTAAGAAGCAAAATTGGTAGTTACAAAATAGTCATAGACTGCATAATCCTGCATAGAAAGTATAGTCAATAATAAGGTAATGACTTTATATGTGGCCAGGTGGATACTGAAAATCTCAGGTGACACTTTGTAAAGTATCTGATAGTCTAAGCACTATGTTGTACTCCTGCAACTAATAAAAAAATATTGGAAGTTAACAGTATTTGAATATTGAAAAATTCGTCTGACTATTCTTTTGGTCCATAGATTTATGGTGGGAACACAACCCCTGATATTTCTAGAAAATAACTATTTCCTTTTTAAAGAAATATGAGATATTTGTACCTTTTGTATAAAACCTTGGGATCTATACTATTTGGCTTCATAATAGAACAAATAAAAATTTCATAGATATAGCACAAGTTAAGGACTGCCATTTAGTCCCTCACTATAAAATGTTTATTAAATATGAGAGATATATTTAGATTTTGTGTACCATAACCCAGCTTAGCGCATTATAAGAATTGGAGAATGTATATTTACTAACATGCTTTTTTTTTTTTTTTTGAGGTAGTACAGCTATACTAGCAAACTACCTTTTCCAATACTGAAATTGGTCAGAGAGAAATTTAATGTTGTACTCAATTGTATAAGCCAAGAAAGGAAAGGGTTTTTGATTGGAATCAGTCAGGACACTTCCAGTTCTGAGGTTCTGGGGCAATGGTTCTCAAACAGAGATGATTTTGTCCATGGTAATATTGTAATGTCTGTAGGAAGTCTCGTAAACACTTAAGATTCACAGGACAACACCCAGCAGAAATAGTGAAAAGGTGAGAACATGTTTTCTATACCAACACCTCTCTATTTTATAGGCAAACAGATCACCAAAGTTTGTAGCTCAAATGCAAATTCTAATTGATCAAATGTTCATACTGTCCAGAGACTGCATTTCTGACAGGCTCCCAGGTGATGTTGATGCTGCAGGTCCTCCTGGTCTGTGGACCACACTTTGAGTAACTGGGCTGTGGCTGTGTGTCAGAGTCTGGTGTAGGTAATTTTGGGTCTCCTTCACCAGGATTCTTCTGAGAATGTAATTTTCAAAAACAAGTTTTTCTCACTCTAACAAGGAGGACAAATTCTGTGTTTAATTCTTTTATATTGGGGATCCTGGTGACATCAAATAATTTAAACCAGAAAAAGGCTTTGTAGTTGGCAGAATAAGGGCCTCAAAAGATGTCAACATTCTAAAATTCAGAGAACCTTGGAATATGTTACCTCACATCTGCCAGCCTACCTGATCGCCCCTAACCACCTCTGCCTGCTGGCCTCATCACCCCTAAGTGCCTCTGCCTGCTAACCTCATTGGCCCTAACTGCTCCTCATCTGGCAACCTGATGACACCCTATCACCCCTTCCTGGCAAGATCACCCCCCATTGCCCTCCCCCACAGGCCCTATCACTCCCTAACTGCCATACACTGCCAGCCTGATCACCCCTTACTCTTCCTCTGCCTGCCTGATTACCCCTAATTGCCTATGCCTCAGACGCCACGGCTTTGTCCAGAAGGACATTGAGAAGGTAGTTTTTTTAGTATAGAAGACTAGAGTCCCCGTGCATGGATATGTGCACTTGTGAGGTCCCTCAGCGTGGTTAGAGCCCCCTCACAATCCAGGAACCCTAGGTGGATGTTGGAGGCCTGGTGCTCGAATTTGGCCTGATTCTCACAGGCCAGACTGAGGGACCTTACTTGTTCATGGATCCATGCAACAGGCCTCTAGTATGTATATAAGATCTTTGGTTGTTCTCTTTCTTCCCTCTATGTCCCCTCTTCCCTTTGAAGTCATCAGTCTGTTCCATGTTTCCATGCCTGTGCACTGAGCATCTGCTCTCTGGTGATCAGTAGGTGTCATAGCTATTGTTTCAAAAGCCAAATTGTCACTTGGGCATTTATATATATGTAATTACAGAGAGGAAGAGAGAGAGATAGAAATACCAATGTGGAATCTCTACAGGGATCTTCTACATGCCTCCTCCCAGGATTCTCCTGTAAATCCACTACTAGGGATTAAGACTACATACTGGGCATGTGCCTTAACTGGAAATTGAACTATGTCATCCTGGGTCAACATAGGGGGCAACAGTGGGATTTAATGTTGTGCTTAAAGGTATAAGCCAATAAAGAGATGGAGTTTTGCCGTGACTGAACAGCAAAAGCTAAGCAATGGATGAATGTTTACTTTGACACATGATTACTGTAAAAGAGAGGGCTAAGGGACTGCTTGGTTATAGGAAGGAGACAGCCTTGTTCACCTGCCTCTACAGACTTTTATTCTAACAGCAGAATAGGATAATATTATACTTAACTTTTATATGCAATCAGTATGGTAAGTATTCTTGGGAGGACATGTGTCTGCAGTGTCCTTTAAGCAAGGACCCATAAAGATTAAGAATAAAGATTCCAGTAAACAAAACAATCCAATAAAAAATAATGGGCAAAGGACCTAAATAGACACTTATTGAAAGAAGACATACAGAGGGCCAAGAGACCTATGAAAACATGTTCAAAGTCACTAATCACTTGAGAGATGCAAATGAAAACAAGGAGGTGCCATCTCACACCTGTCAACAAGTCAACAAATGATAAGTGCTAAAGAAAAGGGAACCGTCATGTACTGCTGGTGGGAATGTAGAGTGGTGTAGCCACTGTGAAAACTGTATAGAGTTTCCTTAAAAAGTTAAAATTGGAACTCCCATTTGACCCCATAATTCTACTTCTAGGAATATATCCGAAGAAATCAGAAACGCTAATCAGAAGGAATATATGCAACCCTACGTTCATAACAGCACAATTTTTAACAGTTAAGATTTGGAAACAACCTAAGTGCCCATCAGCAGAGGAGTGGGTTAGAAAACAGTGGTACATCCACATAGTGGAATACTATGCTATGTAAAAAAGAAGGAATTCTTTCCATTTGCAACGGCAAGGATTGACCTGGAGAGGTTTATGCTATGGGAAATAAGGCAGTCAGAGAAAAATAAGTACCACCTGATATCACTCATATCTATATATATAGAAAGCTAATATGCAAAGTGTCCCCTTGGGAATTTGGGAGACCAGGAGTTCAATTGCTTGCTATGACAGGTGCTGACCACCAGTGGGTAGTAAAGAATGAAGGAAGTAGCTGGTAGCTGGAGAAGGAAGGCTTTGACCAGCAGCCAGAAGCCCCGATTGGCCCTGATTGCCTGCCAGGCCTAGAAACCTTTCCCATGTACAAATTTCATGAACTGGGCCTCTAATGTGGGATACAATGAACAACATAAACTGGTGAACAAAATTAGATCCAGAGACAAAGAAACACTGAACAAACTGTCCAACCTCAGAGGACAGGTGGGGTGGGGATAATATATCAGCCAAAAGACTTGAATGCATGCATATTATAATAATCAATGGATGGGGACACTGGGGTAATGGGGGCTTGTCCTGGGAGGTGGGAATGGCTAGGAGTGAGTTGATTGGAGGAAAAGGAGACATGTGTAATACATTAAACAATTAAAAAATAAAGATTCCACCCTTATCCGATTTGACTCAGTGGATACAGTGTCAGCCTGTGGACTCAAGTGTCCCAGGTTTGATTCTGGTCAAGGGCATGTATGTATCAGTTTGCCGGCACATACCCAGTGGGGAGCTTCCAGGCGCATACCCAGTGGGGAGCTTCCAGGAGGCAACTGATTGATGTTTCTCTATCATTGATGTTTCTACCACCCTATCCCTCTCCCTTCATCTCTGTAAATAAATCAATAAAATATATTTTTTTAAATAAACAAATAAAAATTCCATTAAACACCCACGTTTCTGCATGTACACAAACGTGTTTGAAAGGTCAGGGAACAGTTAGGGGTTGTTGTTTTCAGCCAACTCCCCTTGGCTGGACTTTCCCCCTTACAAACTTTCCAGCTAAGTTTTCCTTGTTCCTGGGTTTTGATTGGAATCAGTCAGGACATTTCCAGTTCTGAGATCTGGGGTACTGGTTCCCAAACAAAGATGACAGGGGATATTAAAATGTCTGAAAAGAGCCCCAGCCAGTTTGGCTCGATAGATAGAGCGCCACCCTGAGGACTTAAGGGTCCTGAGTTTGATTCAGGTCAAGGACCCATGCCTGGATTGGGGGCTGGATCCCCAGTGTGGGACTTGCAGGAGGCAGCCATTAAATGATTCTCTCTAATCATGGATTTTTCTATCTCTCTCTCCCTCTCCCTTCATATCTGAAATCAATAAAAATATAGTAAAATAAATAAATAAATGCAAAATAAATAAAATGTCTGAAAAGAGGCTGCTAAACACCTATAATGCACAGAAGAGGTCCCAGCACATCTAGTTATCCAGCTCCCAGTGTCAACTGTGAAAAGGAGGGAAAACCTGTCCTAAAACAACACCTCTCCATTTCATAGGCATACAAATCACCAAAGTTTGCAGCTCAAATGAAAATTTTGATTTATCAAGTCTGCCATGAGCCTGGAGACTGCATTTCTGAAAGGCTCCCTGGTGATATTGATGCTGCAGGTCCTCCTGGTCTATGGACTACACTTTGAGTAGGTGGGTCATGGCTCTGGGTCAGAGTGTGGTGTAGGTAAATCCACTAGAAATCTTCTGTATATGTAATGTTGAAAGACACGTTTTCTCTCACTCAAAAGGGGATGATAAATTCTGTGTTTGATTCTTTTCATTTTGGGCTCCAAAGTGACATCAAAATATTTTAGACCTGAAAAGGGCTCTGTAATAGACGAACAAGGACCTCAAGAGATGCGAATGTCCTGATTAGGTGAATGTTGGAATGTTAGCTCACAGAGCAGGATAACTAAGATAGGTAAAATGAAATTATTAGCTAAGGAAATCAGCTCAGATTACCCACATAGCACTAATGTCATCAGAAGGGTCCTCTAAATGTGGAAGAGAGCAGAAGAAGAATTGGAGTCAGAGAGACATTTGAAGATGCAATGCTGCTGGTATTGAAGGTGGAGGAAGGGCCATGGGCCAAGGGATGCAGGTAGATTCTAGAATCTGCTTTAAAGCTCTTGAACTTAGAGATAGAAAGCTCTTTGTTTTAAGCCAGTCGTGTGGTGATTTTTCACCAACAATGGGAAACTGATACATACATTTATCCTGTAAAATATTGTGAGAAAAACTATGTTTAAGCCTCAAAAACCATCCAACCAGCTGTCCTTGGAAAAAAGTATTTTGTGTAAAATTCCAAGGTATGTATAAAAAAATAGAATTATTTGTTTCCACAGCAATCCTGAGAAAGAAGAGTAAAGTTGGAGGGATCTCAATACCAGACTTCAAACTATATTACAAAGCCACTGTTCTCAAAACTGCCTGGTACTGGCACAAGAACAGACATATAGATCAATGGAATAGAATCGAGAACCCAGATATCAACCCAAATCACTATGCTCAATTAATATTTGACAAAGGAAGCACGAATATACAATGGAGTCAATTCAGTTTCTTCAATAAATGATGTTGGGAAAATTAGACAGACACATGCAAAAGAATGAAACTAGATCACCAACTTACACCATTCACAAAAATAAACTCAAAATGGATACAGGACTTAAACATCAGACAGGAAACCATAAAAATACTAGAAGCATCCACAGGCAGCAAATCTCAGACGTATGCCAAAAGAACTTCTTCACTGATACTGCCCCTAGGGCAATGGAAGCTAAAGAGAAAATAAACAAATGGGACTACATCAAAATAAAAGGCCTTTTTACAGCAAAGAAACCATCAACAAAACAACAAGAAAGCCCACGGTGTGGGAGAACATATTTGCAAATAATACCACTGATAAAGGCATAATCTCCAACATTTACAGACAGCTTATACAACTAAATAAATGGAAGATGAATGCTCCAATTAAAAAATGGGCAATGGACCTAAGTAGAATATTTTCAAAAGAAGACAGAAGGAAGGCCAAAAGGCACATGAAAACATGCTCAAAGTCACTAATTGTCTGAGAGATGCAAATCAAAACAACAATGCAGTACCATCTCACACCTGTCAGAATGGCCAACATCAAAAAATCAACAAACGACAAGTGTTGGCGACGTTGTGGAGAAAAAGGAACCCTCGTGCACTGCTGGTGGGGATGCAGACTGGTGCAACCACTGTGGAAAACAGTGTGGAGTTTCCTCAAAAAACTGAAAATGGAACTCCCATTTGACCCAGGAATCCCACTCCTAGGAATATATCCCAGGAAACTAGAAACACCAATCAGAAAGGATATATGCACCCCTATGTTCATAGCAGCACAATCTACAATAGCCAGAATTTGGAAACAGCCTACGTGCCCGTCAGCAGATGATTGGATCAAAAAACCATGGTACATCTACACAATGGAATACTATGCTGCCATAAAAAAGAAGGAATTCTCATCATTTGCAGCAACCTGGATGGAATTGGAGAACATCATGCTTAGTGAAATAAGCCAATCAATGAAAGAGAAACACCACATGACCTCACTCATTGGTGGATAATAAAGAACATTATAAACTGATGAACCAAAAGATAGATATAGAGACAGTAAAGCAACAAGCAGACTGTCAAATTACAGCGGGGAGGGGAGGAGGATCTGGGGGAGATAATAGATCAACCGAAGGACTTGTATACATGCATATAAGTACAACCAATGGACATAAAACTCTGGGGAGGGAAGGGATGTGTGGGAGGAAGGGAGGGCGGCAAAAAAAAAAAAAATCAATAAAAAAAAATTTTAAAATTAAAAAAAAAGAATTATTTGTGTCCATAGATGATACAATGAATTTCCCATCATGTAAATGAAAATGTGGTTCTGATCTTGAGGCCTTTGAGGTATTAATATACAAAAATAATATAATACTTACAAACCAATCCTTTGAATGTCTGGCAGAAATTTTAAAATGACATGAAAGGACTTAATCCTTTCCACTGTGTAGAGGGCCCCCTGGGAAGGCACCTGAGCATCTATATTGGCCCCTCTTGCCCTTTAGGCCAAAAGTGAAACACTTCCCCTGTCCAGGTGCCCACAGCTGTTGCCTGACCTTTCCGTTATTGCCAAGGCTGAAACACCATGGTGGGGGCATATATGTGAAGGGTTTTGGGATAGGAATGGGAGGATGAGGACAATTATGTGATACCATAATCAATAAAAAATACAAAAATAATATAATAAGATTAATTTTACCTATCTTAATATAAATTTATGTATCAAAATTTTGATATTTTTTCTATTTCATGTTAATTCACACATTTCTTTTTTTAAATTTCTGTATTCTCTAAATTTCTCTCTAGGTTTCTTTCATCAGAAGAGATGGAATTCTAATTGTGTCCGGGTACATGTACATATGTGTGCATGAGTGCGTTTATTTGAAAGATGTATACAAGTGCACACACATACACACACTCTTCACTCTTAAGCATAGTCTTTGGACTCAACAAAGTATATTTAACATTTTATTTATCCCTTACCATGTCAGGTTGAAGTTAACGTTTATTATTCCTCATTACCTACAGAAAGAAGAAAACTGAAGCCAGGAGGATTCATTTTTTCACAACACAATGCACTAAAAACTTACTGTGTATCATCTCAAATTATATACAAATGTACCCAACCAAATATACCCATAATTTATGTATGGCTTCTTCATTCTGAAAATTGTACATTTAAAGTTTGTGAAGCTTATTGTATTCAATTATACTCCAATAAATTAGTGAGAATTGAACATTTATTTATGTATAACTCATGTCAGACCAAGAGCACAGGCAGCTGAGTCACACCATACTCCAGTGGAAAATATATCTTACTGGAGCCTGGTGCATGAAATTCGTGCTCTGGGCGACTAGGCGGTTTTCCTTCAGCTCAGCTTGCACCCTCTCACCATCAGGGCCTGCTGGTTCCCTACCACTCTTCTGCCTGCCTGCCTGATTGCCCCTAACCACTCCACTGCTAGCCTGATTAATGCCTGACTGCTCCCCTGCTGGCCTATTTACCCCACCTCCCCTCCCTGTTAAGCCAGATTGCCGCAACTGCCCCCCAAGCACTGGCCTACTCACTGCCACCTTTCCTTCCCACTGGACCTCTCCCCTCCAACTGCCCCTTGCTGGCCTGTTCACTCCAAACTACCCCCATGCTGTCCTGGTCACCTCCAACTGAACCCCACAGATGGTATGCTTGCTCCCAACTGGCCCCCGCAGCTTGGTCATTTATAACTGCCATTCTATCCTGGCCTGATTACTCACAACTGCCCTCCTCTCATGGCCTTTAATTGCTTTTATCCAGGCCCCACCACCATGGCTTCGTCCAGAAGAATGGCCAGAGGTCTCACAATCTAATTAGCATATTCTCCTTCTACTAGTATAGATAACTGGAAGAGAGCCAGGTCTCATATGTAAGTATAGGAACTGTGATATTAAATTAAGGCAATTCACATTTGATTAATTTTTTTCACATAAACTGTAAGATCAACACACACATATAACCCCATATACCCCTATCTCTATATCCATCTCCATCACTATCTCTATCTCTATCTCTATCTCTATCTCTATCTCTATACCTATACCTATACCTATACCTACACCTATACCTATACATTATGTTATATCTATATCTATATGTATATCTATATCTATATGTATATTTATATCTATATCTACGTATCTATCTATATGTAAACATCATATATTAGATAAAGAAAGTAGTGCAATATATTACGGAAGAGGTTTAGAAACATAATATATTAATTAATCCAGAGTCCAGAAGAGATCAAAAAAACTCCTACTTAAAATCCTATGTTATCATAAAGCCATAATATAAAAACAAGTGCTTTTAAGGTGGTTTGTTATGCAGAAATAACTGATACAATAATAAAAGAAAAGAAAACTGAGATCAATTATAATAATATTTTCCCCCAATCTAGGCATTTGTACAAATATTTGAAGATGGCATTCAAATTATACCATTAGTAAAGCTTATTTCAGATAATTGCATCAAAAGTGACTCCATGGAGTATCCCTTGTAGGTAACCAGAAGACCTTTAAAAAATAAGCATGTTTGTATAAAACCTATGACTCTGAATCACAGAACTGGACAGTAATTCAAGCTCTCTGGTAAGTCAGACTTTGCTCACTTATGTACATATATGACATATTGGTAGATCATATAGTTTATATAATAAGTGATACCATATGGTTCATTCCCTATTCCTTTAGTGATTAAGGCACTTTTTAGAGTAGGAGGAGATGCTTCGTTTAAAATAACAGAGGGAGCCCTAACAGGTTTGGCTCAGTGGATGAAGCATCAGCCTGCAGACTGAAGGGTCCCAGGTTTGATTCTGGTCAAGGACATGTAACTTGGTTGTGGGCACATCACCAGTGGGGGATGTGCAGGAGGCAGCTGATTGATGTTTCTAACTTTCTATCCCTCTCCCTTTCTCTCTGTAAAGACAAACAAACAAAAAAGTATATTAAAAATAAAATAAAATAACAGAGGGAATTCAATTTGTAGGCTGCAATGAAAGTTTTCAAGTGGAAGCAGTAAGATAGTTCAATAGGAAACATCAGTACACCAAACCAAACTCCTCAGTGACAAACCCCTAACACATGGACATCAACCTTACATACATCAATGATTAAATTACACCATGAAAAAAATAGTTTGCATAGCAATAAATGTATGCCTAAAAAATTTGCTTCCTTATATTTAAGGTCATCTCTGACTATCAGGGCACATTATGTCAAATCATGAGGACCAGAATTGGAGACATGAATTTGATTGTCAGATTACTAATGACTATGGTAAGAATGTGGACACAAAGCTAAATAAGATACAGGACCCTAACGAGGAAACACAGCCAGATGACCTCTTATAACACACAGTATATGTTAAAGTGTACATTTTCAGAAAGAGCAGATATGGTAGTGATGTACCAAAAGGATGAAACTGTGCTCTTATATTTTCTTCTTCAATGAAATGATAGAAATAACTTTGGTGATCAAGTACAATTTCTTTCAATTGGAATAATCCAACTACTCTTTCAGTAAAATGAAAGAAAAATTACTTAGTATGATAGATTTCACTTCAAAATAAATTGTTCTTAATGTATCCATGTATATTCATCTGATCAATGGGAATTTCCAAATATTTCATCCAAGGTTTGGAATCATTTGGGAGAAAAGAAAAAACAACAATGGCAAAGCTGTTTAGGTATCACAAAATCAAGAAATTAATAAAGTGATTCAATGAAATTATATAGAAATCATAGAAAAAGAAAATCCAGGATATGAACATAGAGTAAATGCTGCTTCCATAACTAGATAAAATATCACATCTGGCTCTGAGACTTTGAGTCCAGCTGTCATGTGCATTTCTTCAACCCTAGGACAACTGGACCTTTTATAGCTACCACCCCAAGAAATCTTTTCAGAGCCCTTTTCATGTCTTGGTTCCTGAGACTGTAGATAAAAGGGTTCAACATGGGTGTGACCACAGTGTATATCACTGAGGCAGCTGCATTTGAGTGTGAGCTCTGGGTAAAAGCAGAACTGAGGTACACGCCTATGGCAGTTCCATAAAAAAAGGAGACAACTGAGAGGTGAGACACACAAGTAGAAAATGCCTTATACTTCCCCTGAGCTGATGGGATTGCACATATGGAGGACACTATCTTAGAGTAAGAGTAAAGGATACCAGCAAAGGGACCACCACCCAAGAGCATAGCTCCGAAATACATCACCATTTTAGTAAGAAAGGTGTCAGAACACGCAAGTTCAATCATCTGATTGAGTTCACAGAAAAAGTGTGGGATTTTCAACTCAGGACAGAAAGACAGTTGCAACACCATTAAGCATTGTAACAAGGAATGCAGGACACTTATGATCCAGGCCACCAGAACCAGCAGTCCACAAAGCCAAGTGTTCATGATGACCATGTAGTGCAGGGGGTGGCAGATGGCCACAAACCGGTCATAGGCCATTACAGTCAGGAGGAAGCTGTCCATTCCCACAAACAATATGAAAAAATACATCTGGGTGATGCAGCCTTCATAAGATATAGCTTTGTTTTGTTTCTGGATGTTCCACAGCATCTTTGGGACGATGGTAGAAGTGAAAAAGATGTCTCCCAAGGACAGGTTGGAGAGGAAGAAGTACATGGGTGTGTGAAGGTGGGAGTCTGAGCTGATGGCCAGGATGATGAGCAGGTTTCCCAGCACAGTAGTCAGGTACATGGAGAGGAAAAGCCCAAATATGAGGGACTGCAGTTCTGCTTCCTCTGAAAATCCCAGAAGGAGAAATTCTGAAAATCCTGTGATGTTCCTTAGTTTCATTTGATGGAGGTGACTACCAGGATACAGGAAAAGTGACATTTCCCAAAACAAGCATTAATAACAAGCATAAAAGCTATAGCTATATGATAGAATTAAGGTATTAATTTTCCAATTTGGTGTATGGCATGGTCTTCTTTAGGACATTCCCAGTGTCGTTTCTCATTGGAATTTCCTTTTCCATGTGAAGGCACATGAAGTATACTTGGGTCTTACTCCATTCTTTCAGTATGAAAAATAAATGTAAGAAAGCAATGCATGAGCTGTAGGCTCAACATTCTGACTATAGTTAATAATACTGTATTGTGTATTTGAATGTGGCCAGAGTGTAGATTTTAATTGTCCTTATCACAAGAAAAAAATGTAACTCTGTGTGGTGACAGATGTGAAGAGGACATTGCGGAGGACATATTGCAATATGTACAAATACAGAATCATTGTGTTGTTCTCCTGAAACTAAAATAATGTTTATCTCATTCGTACTTTAATTAAAACCTTTTTAAAGCAAAAGGCAAAGATCCAGTAGGACTGACTCACAGATTGGACCACATGAAATTTATGAACTTTATTCATTCTTCACAGAACATTTACATATATATAAAAGAACAAAATTGAAAAAGTTTGTGTAACACACTCCATTGCTTTGTTAGGAAGAATCTAATAAAAAAGAGAGAATAAGAAAATATAATAACCAACATTGTGATAGTCTGAAAGGTGACAGATTATTACTAGACTTGGTGTAGCAATCACATTTCTAATGTATATAAACATCGGCTATCTATAGTGAACACCTGAAACTAATATATTATTGTATAAAAACTATATTTAAACAAAAAAAAACACAGAATAAAAACACTTTGATAACACTATCAGAAGCAAAGAACTTTTAGTATATAATATAATGACAGTTATAATGGATGTCAACTATATTTAATTTAAAATAAATTAATTAACATACAACTAAAGCCAAAAGTTTCTGCAAATTTTAATAATACTCTAAATGGCTTACAAACCCACAAATTTCATTACTCATTCTTATAGGTAATGAAAAATTACAAAGTGAATCTTATTACCTTACTCTTTTTCATCTACCAAGTAAATTTTTGAAATATGAATAGCCAGGGTAAGAGAACACACTGTGAAATGTATGTCTAACGCACTGTGATTGCAAGGGTGTATTTGCAGCCTTCCTTGGTCTGGACCTTTCTCTCATGTATGGAAGCCTAGTCTAATATGCCCCATCATACAATGGTAAAAAGGTTCTCACATCAACGTATATACTTCCATAGTTCATAACCTATTTCTCCATTACTGTTAGTTAATAAAGTCCTTGAACTTATGTTCTACTTCTACTGGAAGGTCTTTATACCTCCTATGTCCTTTCTTAATTTGTCTTCTGTTACCCTGTTTCCCCAAAAATAATACAGTGTCTTATATTAATTTTTTCACCCAAAGTTGCACTAGGTCTTATTTTCAGGGGATGTTTTATCTTTCCATGCTTTAGGTCTTATTTTCAGAGGATGTCTTATTTTCGGGGAAACACGGTAGTACCATTTATTTTTCAACATTGGCCCCTCCATTTCTGAGTGCAGAGTCACTTTCCTTTTAGCATCATGAATAAATATGTTAATGTAATAGCAAAGCCACCCCACAATCACAGTGATTACTAGTACCTGGGCTAATTTAACTTCAGATACAAGGCCTTGGCTTCCTACATCTCTGATCCTCTACTGCCATGTCTGTTGGGCCCTCAGACTCACCTGCATGGGAACTCAGAGAGGAAGGTTTCTCTGTGGAAGTCAAAATCTATGCCTGGATAGTTGGTGATGCAAACAAGAACTCTGTCCCAGACAAGACACCAAGAGTCACCATTGGTCTACCAGACAGATTTAAGACTTCAAAAGCTATAAGCAAGTTTTTTCCAAATAAAGATTGCACATGGTGAAGGTTTGCAGCAGAGTTGCAATTTACCTGCTCTGTGTCTGCTCATTAGGCACTCTTACTTCTTGTTACTCTTACCTATAAGCACAGGATTCCCCTGGGGCACACTGGTCTGGACAGAATAGAAACTCTTACTGATGATTCTGTTCCCAGGAGACAATATACTAAGGCAGGTGATTGCCATTATGATTTGTCTTTCATTAAATGGCTTCCTGACATCTACATCTTCTAGCACCTCATCTCCACTCTGAGTTAAAGTTTGTAAATGAATGGACCTTGAGGGTATTATGCTCAGTGAAAGACAAATACCATGTAATTTCACATATATGTTGAATCTAAAAAGCAAAATATAAAATTGAAACACATTTATAGACATAGAGAACTGATAGATGCCAGATGAGAAGGTGTTTGGGAGATTAGGAGAAGCAGGGAAAGATGGGATTAAGAAGCAAAATTGGTAGTTACAAGATAGTCATAGGCTGCATAATACTGCATAGAAAGTATAGTCAATAATAAGGTAATGACTTTATATGTGGCCAGGTGGATACTGAAAATCTCAGGTAACACTTTGTAAAGTATATGATAGTCTAAGCACTATGTTGTACTCCTGCAACTAATAAAAAAATATTGGAAGTTAACAGTATTTGGATATTGAGAAATTTGTCCCAGCAGAAATAGTTATGTAGCTCCAAGTGTCAATAGTGAAAAGGTGAGAACACGTATTCCACACCAGCACCTCTCTATTTTATAGGCAAACAGATCACCAAATTTGTAGCTCAAATGCAAATTCTAATTGATCAGATATCCAGGTGGCCCAAAGACTGCATTTCTTACAGGCTCCCAGGTGATGTTGATGCTGCAGGTCCTCCTGGTCTGTGGACCACACTTTGAGTAACTGGGCTATGGCTCTGTGTCAGAGTCTGGTGTAGGTAATTTTGGGTCTCCTTCACCAGGATTCTTCTGAGAATGTAATTTTCAAAAACAAGTTTTTCTCACTCTAACAAGGAGGACAAATTCTGTGTTTAATTCTTTTATATTGGGGATCCTGGTGACATCAAATAATTTAAACCAGAAAAAGGCTTTGTAGTTGGCAGAATAAGGGCCTCAAAAGATGTCAACATTCTAAAATTCAGAGAACCTTGGAATATGTTACCTCACATCTGCCAGCCTACCTGATCGCCCCTAACCACCTCTGCCTGCTGGCCTCATCACCCCTAAGTGCCTCTGCCTGCTAACCTCATTGGCCCTAACTGCTCCTCATCTGGCAACCTGATGACACCCTATCACCCTTTTCTGGCAAGATCACCCCCCATTGCCCTCCCCCACTAGCCCTATCACCCCCTAACTGCCATACACTGCCAGCCTGATCACCCCTTACTTTCCCTCTGCCTGACTGATTACCCCTAACTGTCTATGCCTCAGACGCCACGGCTTTGTCCAGAAGGACATTGAGAAGGTAGTTTTATTAGTATTGAAGACTAGAGTCCCCGTGCATGGATATGTCCACTTGTGAGGTCCCTCAGAGTGGTTAGAGCCCCCTCACAATCCAGGAACCCTAGGTGGATGTTGGAGGCCTGGTGCACGAATTTGGCCTGATTCTCACAGGCCAGACTGAGGGACCTTACTTGTTCATGGATCCATGCAACAGGCCTCTAGTATGCATATAAGATCTTTGGTTGTTCTCTTTCTTCCCTCTATGTCCCCTCTTCCCTTTGAAGTCATCAGTCTGTTCCATGTTTCCATGCCTATGTACTGAGCATCTGCCCTTTGGTGATCAGTGGGTGTCATAGCTATTGTTTCAAAAGCTAAATTGTCACTTAGGCATTTATATATATGTAATTACAGAGAGGAAGAGAGAGAGATAGAAATACCAATGATGATTCTCTACAGGGATCTTCTACATGCCTCCTCCCAGGATTCTCCTGTATACCCACTACCAAGGATTGAGACTATAAACTGGGCATGTGCCTTCACTGGAAATTTAACTATGATATCTGGGTCAACATAGGGGGCAACAGTGGGATTTAATGTAGTGTTCAAAGGTATTAGCCAGTAAAGATATAGATTTTTGCCATGACTGAACAACAGATGCTGAGCAATAGATGAATGTTTACTCTGACACATGATTGCTGTGAAAGAGAGTGTTTAGGGATTGCCTATGTATAGGAATCAGATAGCCTTGTTCACCTGCCTCTACAGACTTTTATTGTAACAGGTAAATTTCGGTCTTCTCCACTAGAAATCTTCTGTATATGTAATGTTGAAAGACAAGTTTTCTCTCACTCAAAGGGGGATGATAAATTCTGTGTTTGATTCTTTTATTTTTGGGCTCCAAAGTGACATCAAAATATTTTATACCTGAAAAAGGCTCTGTAATAGAAGAATAAGTACCTCAAAAGATGTCAATATCCTGATTAGGAGAACATTGGAATGTTAGCTGAAAAAGCAAGAAACTAAAATAGGTGAAATGAAATTATTAGCTAAAGAGATTAGCTCAGATTACCCAGGTTGGACTAATGTCATCAGAAGGGTCCTCTAAATGTGGAAGAGAGCAGAAGAATTAGAGTCAGAGAGACATGTGAAAATGCTATGCTTCTGGTATTGAAGATGGAGGAAGGGCCATGGGCCAAGGAATGCGGATAGATTCTAGAATCAGGAAAAGGAATTGAGAATAAGAAAGGAGTTGGAGAGGGATTGCATTCTCCTAGGACTGCCCAGGAAAATGCAAGCCCGACAGTCATTTTGATTTAAGCCCTTTAAGAACCCATGTTAGGCTTTTAAGCTCTAGAACTTAGAGATAGAAAGCTCTTCGTTTTAAGCCACTCGTGTGGTGATTTGTTACACCAACCATGGGAAACTGATACATACATTTAGCCAGTAAAATATTGTGAGAAAAACTATGTTTAAGCCTCGAAATCCATTCAGCCAGCTGTCCTTGGAAAAAAGTATTTTGTGCCGAAATTTCAAGGTAGGTAGAAAAAATTAGAAATATTTGTGTCCATAGATGATACAATGAATTTCCCATCATGTAAATGAAAATATGGTTCAATTCTTGAGGCCCTTGAGATATTAAGATACAAAAATCATATATTAAGATTAATTTCACATATTTTACTTTAAATTTTTGTGTCAAAATTTTGATATTTTTTCTATTTCATGTTAATTCATACATTTCTTTTTTTTTTAAACATTTCTATACTTTCTAAATTTCTCTCAAGGTTTCTTTCATCATTAGAGATGGGATTCTGATTGTGTCTGGGTGTATGTATATATGTGTGCATGAGTGCATTTATTTGAAAGATGTATACAAGTGCACACACATACATACACTCCTTACTCTTAAGAGTTTTCTTTGGATTCAACAAAGTATATTTAACATTTTATTTACCCCTTACCATGTCAGGTTGAAATTAAAGTTTATTATTCCACATTATCTACAGAAAGATGAAAACTGAAGCCAGGTGAATTCTTTTTTTCACAATAATATAATACACTAAAAACTTACTGTGTATCATCTCAAATTATGTACAAATGGACCCATCCACTATATATTATTAATTTATGTATGGCTCCTTCATTCTGCAAATTATACATTTAAAGTTAGTGCAGCTTATTGTATTCTATTATAATCTAATAAATTAGTAAGTATTAAACATTTTAATGATGTATAACTCATATCAGACCAAGAATACAGGCAGCTGAGTCACACCAGACTCCAGTGGAAAATATATCTTACTAGAGTCCCGGTGCACAAAATTTGTGCACCTTGGGATGGGAGGGGTCGTGTTCCTCAGCCTAGCTTGCACCCTCTCTAATCTGGGAAACCTCAGGAGATGTCCAACTGCTGATTCAGACCAAGAGTCAGATATCCCTCTCATAATCTGGGACTGCTAGCGTCCTACTGTTCTCCTACCTGCCTGCCTGATTGCCCCTAAACACTCCCCTGCTAGCCTGATTGATGCCTAACTGCTCCTCTGCTGGCCTATTCACCCCACCTGCCTTCCCCATCCAGCCTGGTTGCCCCCAATTGCTCCCCTCTCTCGACCTCTTCACTCAGTTCTTCCCTCCCCACTGGACTGCTAGCCTCCAAACTGCCTCCTGCTTTCCTGATAACCTCCAACTGAACTCCATTGATGGCCTGCTTGCTCCCAACTGGCCCCCCTGCTAGTCTGCTTACTGCCACTGGCCTGGCCCCCACCACCTTGATCATACACAACTGCTGTCCCATCCTGGCCTTACCACCCACAACTGCCCTCCCCTCTTGGCCTCTAACCGCCTTTACCTAGCCTCACCACCATGGCTTAGTCCAGAAGAATGACCAGAAGGTCTCCTGGAAGGTCTCACAGTCTAATTAGCATATTATCCTCCTATTAGTATAGATAACTGGAAGAGAGCAAGGTCTCAGGAACTGTGATGTTAAATTAGGGCAGTTCACACTTGATTAACTTTTTTCACATAAACTGTAAGATCAACACAAACATATACCCCCCCCATAGATCTATCTCTATCTCCATCTCTGTCTCTATCTCTATCCCTATGTATCTCTATACCTATACCTTATCTTATTATATCTATGTCTATATCTATATCTTTATCTATATCTATATCTAAAACATTACATATTATATAAAGAAAGAAGTACAATATATTATGGAAGAGGTTTAGAAACATAATGTATTTACTAATGATGAGTGTAGAAGAGATCAGAAAAACTCCTACTTAAAATCCTATTTTATTATAAAGTCATTATATTAAAACAAGTACTTTTGAGGTGGCTTGTTATGCAGAAATAACTAACCAATACAATAATAAGAAAAAGAAAACTGAGATCAATTATAATAATATTTTCCCCCAATCTAGGCATTTGTACAAATATTTGAAGATGGCATTCAAATTATGCTGTTAATAAAGTTTATTTCAGATAACTGCATCAAAAGTAACTCCATGGAGATTCCCTTGTAGGTTACCAAAAGACCTTTAAAGAATAAGCATGTTTGTATAAAACCTATGACTCTGAATCACAGAACTGGACAGCAATTCAAGCTCTCTGGTGAGTCATCCTTTGCTCACTTATGTGCAAATATAACATATCAATAGATCACATAGTTTATATAATAAATGATAACATATGGTATTGTAGAGGGCCCCTTGGGAATGCACATGGATGACCTTTAAATTAATGTCAGCTGAGTCTGAGGTGACTGGCATGGCCATCTCCTGGAAACAGCCTCCCAAAATGTTGGAGACTGTTATCAGTATTGATTTCTTATCTTTATCCATGTGCCTAGAATGTGGAACGAATAGGACCTTGACTTACCCAGGTCTTGATATGCTAAATCCCAGGAATGAGGGAATGAATAGGACCTGGGCACACCCAAAATTTCCTTGACCTTAAACCCACCTCTGGAAATCAATAAATGCTCTTGTGTTGTCTGTGGTGAGTATTGACTGCCCCTCCATCAGAGGGAGAGCATCCATCCCGCACCCAGCTTTTGGATTTATTTCTGCCTCTTGTCTCTTTCTTTCTTTTATTTCTTAATCCCCAGCTCCTCCACTCAGGAACCTGTTCTTCTCCCTTTCCTTGCTGGACATGGAAAAGGGAGAAGCACTCTACCATATGGTTCACTTCCTATTCCTTTAGTGGCTAAGACAATTTTTAGAGTAAGAGGAGATGCTTCATTTAAAATAACAGAGGGAGCCCTAGCAGGTTTGGCTCAATGGATGAAGCATCAGCCTGTGAACTGAAGGGTCCCAGGTTCTATTCCGGTCAAGGACATATTCCTTGGCTGTGTGCACATCCCTGGGGGTTGGGGGGGGGGGGAGGTTGCAGGAGGCAGCTGATTGATGTTTCTAACTTTCTATTCTCCCTTTCTCTCTGTAAAAAACAAAAATAAAATAAAATAAAATAAAATAAAATAAAATATATTAAAAAATAAAATAAAATAACAGAGGGAATCCTATTTGTAGGCTGCAATGAAAGTTTTCAAGTGGAAGCAGTAAGATAGTTCAATAAGAAACATCAATACACCAAACCAAGCTCCACAATGATAAACCCTTTACATATGGACAGCTACCTTACATACATCAATGATTAATTTATACCATGAAAAAAATAGTTCACATAGCCATAAACGTAGGCCTTAAAATTTTGCTTCCTTATACCAAGGTCATCTCTGACTCTCAGGGCACATTATGACAAATAATTAGGACCAGAATAAGAGACATGGACTTGATTGTCTAACTACTAATGACTATAGTAAGAATGTGGACACAAAGCTAAATAAGATACAGGATCCTGATGAAGAAACACAACCAGATGACCTCTTATAACACACACTATATGTTAAAATCTACATTTTCAAAAAGAGCAGATATGGTAGTGATATATGAAGAAATGATGAACCTAAAGAATTAAACTGTGCTCTTATATTTTCTTCATCTATGAAATGATAGCAATGGTTTTGGTGATCAAGTACAGTTTCTTTCCATAGGAATATCCCAACTACTCTTTCAGTAAAATGAAAGAAAAATTACTCAGTATGATAGATTTCATTTCAAAAGAAATTGTTCTTAAGATATCCATGTAGACTCATTTGATCAATGGAAATTTCCAAATATTTCATCCAAGGTTGGGAATCAATTTCAGAGAGGATAAAATTACCAAAGGCAAAGCTGTTTAGGTATCACAAAATCAAGAATTAATAAAGTGATTCAATAAAATTATATAGAAATCATAGAAAAAGAAAATCCAGAATATGAACTGAGAGTAACTTCTGCTTCCACAACTAGATAAAATATATCACAACACCTGGCTCTGAGGCTTTGAACCCAGCTATCATGTACATTTCTTCAACCCTAGGATGACCGGACCTTTTAGAGTTACCATCCCAAGAAATCTTTGCAGGGCCCTCTTTATGTCTTTGTTCCTGAGACTGTAGATGAAGGGGTTCAGCATGGGTGTGAGCACGGTATACATCACTGAGGCTGTTGCACTTGAGTATGAGGCATGAGTAACAGCAGAGCTGATGTACACTCCTAGGCTTGTACCATAAAACAAGGAGACAACTGAGAGATGAGACGCACAGGTAGAAAATGCCTTATACTTCCCCTGAGCTGATGGGATTGCATGTATGGAGGACACTATCTTAGAGTAAGAGTAAAGGATCCCAGCAAATGGACCACCATCCAGGAGCCCAGCTCCAAAATACATCACCATGTAATTGATAAAAGTGTCAGAACAGGCAAGTAGGACTATCTGTTTGATTTCACAAAAAAAGTGGGGGATTACCAGGTCTGGACAGAAGGATAGTCTCAACACCACTAAGCATTGTAACAGGGAATGCAATACACTCATAGTCCAGGACACCAGAGCAAGGAGTCCACAGAGCCGGGAGTTCATAATGACCATGTAGTGCAAGGGGTGGCAGATGGCCACATAGCTATCATAAGCCATTACAGTCAAGAGGAAGTTGTCCAGTCCTGCAAATAATAGGAAAAAATACATCTGCATGATGCAGCCTGCATAGGTGATGGCTTTGCTCTGTGTCTGGATGTTCCACAGCATCTTTGGGATGGTGGTAGAAGTGAAACAGATGTCTACCAAGGACAGGTTGCAGAGGAAGAAGTACATGGGCGTGTGGAGGTGGGAGTCTGAGCTGACAGCCAGGATGATGAGCAGGTTTCCCAGCACAGTAGTCAGGTACATGGAGAGAAAAAGCCCAAATATGAGGAACTGCAGCTCTGCTTCCTCTGATAATCCCAGAAGAAGAAATTCTGAAAATCCTGTGATGTTCCATAGTTCCATGTGGTGGAGGTAACTACCAGAATATAGGAAAGGTAACATGACTAATTTCCCACAAACAAGCATTAGTAACTGAGTATAAACACTTCCATCTATAGTATAGAATCAAGGAATTAATTTCTGTATTTGGTGTATTGTCTGGTCACCTTTAGGACATCATAATGCTGTTTCTCATTAAGCTTTTCTATGTGAAGGAACATGAAGAATTCTTGTGTCTTACTCAATTTTTTCAGAAAGAAAAATAATTTTTAAAAAGCAAGGGATTAGCTGCAGAGGTCATAAAGTTAACTATAGTTAATAATACTGTATTGTGTATTTGAGAGTATCCCAAGGGTAAATTTTAAGTGAATTTATCGCAAGAAGAAAATATTGTAAGTATGGTGGTGACAGATATTAATTAGATTTACTGTGTAGGTCATATTGCAATATATACAAATACAGAGGTATTATATATCTGATTGACATAATATAATATTTTATGTCAATTATACTTCATTTAAAAATTTATAAAGTAATGTAGAGGACAGTATAAGACTGACTGATTGGGTCACACAAAAATTATAAATTTTATACACAAATACATAAAAACTAAATGAAAAACAGTTTATATAAAAACCTCCAATTCCTTGTTAGAAAGAATCCAATAAAAAAATAAAATAAGAGAATATAAGCAATAATATTGTGATAAATCTGCACAATGACAGATGAATACAAGACTAGGTGTGGTGATCACATTCTAATATATATATAAATGTTGAATTACTATAGTGTACACCTAAAACTAATACAATATTCTACACAAACTATACTTAAACAAAAAGTGGAATAAAAATACTTTGATATAACTATCAAAAGCAAAGAACTTTCATGTGTACAACATAGTGCAATCTTTTTAGATGCCAACTACACTTTAAAATAAATTGATAAGCATGTAAAGGGAAAAAAGCTTACATAGACAAATTTTAATAGAGACTCCAAATAATTTATAAACCGACAAATGACCTTACTCAGTTTCACAGGTAATGAAATAACTTCAAAGTGAATCTCATTACCTTACTTGTTTTCACCTACCAAATAAAATTTTGAAATGTAAATAGCCAAGGTGAGAGAACAATTTGTGAAATACATGTCTCATGCACTGTGATTGCAAAGATATATTTGCAGCCATCCTTGGTCTGTAGCTTTCTCTCCTATATGGAAACAGTCTAATATGCCCCATCATAAAATTTAAAAAATGCTTTCATATCACTGAATATCCCTTCACAGTTAATAACCTATTTGTCTATTCCTTTTAATAAAGCCATTGAAAAAAAATAGACAAATTTTTCTACTTCTACTGGGAGGACTTTATACCTCCAATGCCCTTTCTTTTCTTCTTTTTAAACGGTTATGGCTGTTGTTGTTGTTGTTTTTTTAATATATCTTTATTGATTTCAGAGAGGAAGATAGAGGGAGTTAGAAACATCAGGAAGAGAGAGGGAGTTAGATGAGAGAGAATCATTGATTGGCTGCCTCCTACATGCACCCCATTGATGAGCCTGTAATCCCAACATGTGCCCTTGACCAAAATCAAATCTGGGACTGTTCTGTCCATAGGCCACTTTATCTACTGAGCAAAACCAGCTACAGCTCCAATGCCATTTTTAAATTGCCTTCCATGAGTAGCATTTAGATATCAACATTGAAACTTATATTTCTGAGTGCAGTGTTCACTTTATTTGAGCATTATGAGTAACACATTATTGTGTTAGTAAAGCCAGCCAACAATCACAATGATCACTGGTACCTGGGCTCTGTTCTAATAGGTATTAAGGTAATGTCAGGTACAAGTTCTTGGTTTCCAATCTCTCTGATCCTCTCCTGCCATGTCTGTAGGGCTCTCACACTCACCTGCATGGGAACTCTGAGAGGAAGGGTTCCCTGTGGAGGTCCAAATCCTTGTCTGGATGGCAAGACAAGACAACAAGGCATCAAGCAATGTTTTCCAGACAGACTTAGGACTTTAAAAGCAACAACCACGTTCCTTCATACCAAAGGTTGCACATGCTGAGGGTCTGCAGAAGAGTTGCTATTTATGTACTCTGTGACTGCTCATTAGGCACTCTTACTTCTTGTTACTCTTACCTGTAAGCACAGGATTCCCCTAGGTACAATGGTCTGGACAGAATAGAAACTCTTCCTGATGATTCTCTGTTCCCTGGAGACTATGTACTAAGCCAGGTGAGTGCAGTTGTGATTAGTCCTCCATTGAATGCTCTGCTTCCTGACATCTACATTTTCCAACACCTCATCTCAACTCTGAGTTAAAGTTTCTGAACAAATGGAAGTCGAGGGTATTATGCTCAGTGAAAGACAAATACCATGTAATTTCACATATATGTTGAATCCAAAGAGGAAAAAAATATTGAAACACACTCATAGACATAGGGAGAGAACTGGTTGTTACCGGATGAGAAGGTGTTTGGGAGATTAGGAGAAGGAGAAGAAGGGATTAAGATGTAAAATTGGTAGTTAGAAAATAGTCATAGGCTATACAGTACAGCATAGAGAGTATAGTCAATAATAAGGTAATGACTATTTATGCGGCCAGGAGGATACTGAAAAGATCAGGGTAACACTTTGTAAAGTATGTGATAGTCCTGCCCCCTCTCACATACTGGGAGCCCTCAAGGGATGTTCTACAGATGGCTTAAACCCGTTCCCCATTGGGTGCAGACCTAAGCCACAGTCTGGCCTCCCTTTGCTTGTGGCGACTGGGCTGGAGGAGGGAATCCTTGACCCAGGTGGGAAGCCAAGGCAGAGGTGTTTAGGGGTGATCAGGCAGGCAGGAGAGAAGTTAGAGATGGTCTGGAAGGCAAGCAGATGAGGGTTAGGAGCCAGTAGTCCCAGATTGAGAGAGGAGAGGGAATCCCTACTACCAGGTTAGGCCCGGTCCCAGATTGCAAAGGATTCAGGCCAGGCTGAGGGACACACACCCCCTGCATGAATTTTGTGCACCTGGCCTCTAGAATGCATATAAAATCTTTGGTAAATCTCTTCCTGTCCTCTTCCTCCCCTCTTCCCTCTGAGATTCATCAGTCTGTTCCATGTTTCCATGACTGTGGTTTCTGCTCCTGAATTGAAAATCTTCCCACTGGTAGTCAGTGTGCATCATACCTATCAGCCAATTGGCCAATAACTTAGGCATGCAAGAGAGAGAGAGAGAGAACACATATTAGTGTATATCATCAATAGCTGATAACAATATAGTTCATTTCCAACCCTTTAGTAGTTAAGACAATATTTACAGTAAGAGAACTTGCTTTATTTAGAATTACAGAGGAACTCCCATTTGTAGGCAGCAATGAAAGTTTTCCAGTGGAAGCAGAAAGATTGTTCAGTAGGAAACATCATTACATCAAACAAAGCACACAGTGATAAATCCCTTTGCACATAGACATGAATCTTACATACATCAATAATTATACCTACAACATGAAAAAAATACTTTACATTGTAATAAATGTATGCCTAAAAAATTGTTTCCTTATATTTAAAGTCATTTCTGACTCTAAGGGCATATTATGTCAAACAATTAGGACCAGAATTAAAGATACCAACTTTATTATCAGTATAATAATGACTATGATAAAAATGTGGACATCAAGTGAAATAAAATACTTGATCCTAATGAGGGAACACAGCCAGAAGACTTCGTACAACAAACGCCATGTTATGTTAAAGTCTGCATTTTCAGAGAGAATAGGTATGGTAGTGATATATAAATAAATGATGTATAAAAACTCTGTTCTTATATCTTTCTCTCCTATGAAATGATACAAATGATTTGGTGACTAAATGCAGTTTATTTTATAGAAGTAATACAACTCATGCTTTTCCTTTCAGTAAAATGAAAGAAAAATTATTCAGTATGATAGATTGCATTTCAAAAGAAATTGTTCTTAAGAAATCCATGTAGTCTCATGAGATAAATGGGAATTTCCAAATATTTCATCCAAGGTTCGGAATCAACTTGGAAGAGGAGAAAATAACATAGAAAAAGCTGTTAGATATCAGAAAGTAAAAAAATTCATAAATAGATCCAATTAAATTATACAGAAATCTTAGACACAGAAACTCTAGGAATAAACAGGAAGATTAATTATCCACCCACAATATCTGACTCTGAGACTTTGAGTCCAGTTATCATGTGCATTTCCTCAGCCCTAGAACAATTGCTATTTTATAGCGACCATCTCAACAAGTCTTTTCAGAGCCCTGTTTATGTCTTTGTTCCTGAGACTGTAGATGAAGGGATTCAGCATTGGTGTAACCACAGTGTACATCACTGTGGCTGTTGCACTTGAGGTATGAGTAATAGCAGAGCAAAGGTACACACCTATGGCTGATCCATAAAACAAGGAGACGACTGAGAGATGAGACACACAGGTAGAAAATGCCTTATACTTCCCCTGAGCTGATGGGATTGTACATATGGAGGACACTATCTTACAGTAAGAGTAAAGGATACAAACAAAGGGACCACCACCCAAGAGCACAACTTCAAAATACAACACCATGTTATTAAGAAAGTTGTCAGAACGGGCGAGTTGGATCATCTGATTAAGTTCACAGAAAAAGTGTGGGATTTCTAGGTCTCGACAGAAGGTTAGTCTCAACACTATTAAGCATTGTAACAAGGAATGCAGGTCACTTATGATCCAGGACACCAGAACCAGCAGTACACAGAGCCGAGGGTTCATGATGACCATGTAGTGCAGGGGGTGGCAGATGGCCACAAACCGGTCATAGGCCATCACAGTCAGAAGAAAGTTGTCCAGTCCTCCAAATAACATGAAAAAATAACGTGATGCAGCCTTCATAAGATATAGCTTTGTTTTGTTTCTGGATGTTCCACAGCATCTTTGGGATGGTGGTGGAGGTGACACAGATGTCTACCAAGGACAGGTTGGAGAGGAAGAAGTACATGGGTGTGTGAAGGTGGGAGTAAGAGCTGACGGCCAGGATGATGAGCAGGTTTCCAAGCACAGTGACCAGATACATGGAGAGGAAAAGCCCAAATATGAGGGGCTGCAGTTCTGCTTCCTCTGATAATCCCAGAAGGAGAAATTCTGAAAATCCTGTGATGTTCCTAAGTTCCATTTGGTGGGGGTGACTACCAGGATATAGGGAAAGTGACATTTCCCAAAACATGCATTAGTAACAAGCATAAAAGCTGCAGCTGTATTGTAGAATAAAGGTATTAATTTTCCAATTTGGTGTATGGCATGGTCTCCTTTAGGACATCCTTAGTGCCATTTCCCATTAGAATGTCCTTTTCCATGTGAAGGCACATGAAGAATTCTTGGGACTTACTCAATTCTGTCATTGTAAAAAATAAATGTAAGAAAGCAATACATAAACTGTAGGCTCAGCAAGCTGACTATAGTTAATAATTCTGTATTGTGATTTTTAGATGTGGCTAGAGTGTAGATTTTAATTGTCCTTATCACAAGAAAAAAAAATTGTAACTATGTGTGGTGACAAATGTGAAGTGGACGTTGTGGAGGACATATTGCAATATGTGCAAATATAGTATCATTGTGTTGTTCTCCTGAAACTAAAATAATGTTTATGTCAATTATACTTTACTTAAAACTTTTTTAAAGCAAAAGGAAAAGATCCATTAGACAGACTTGCAGATTGGACCACATGAAATTTATGAACTCCATTCATTCTCCACAGAACATTTATACATATATAAGAGAATGAACTGGAAATCATGCTCCATTACTTTGTTAGGAAGAATCCAATAAAAAATAGAATAAGAAAATATAAGAAACAATATTATGATAATCTGAAAAGTGACAGGTAATTAATAGACTTTGTGTAGGAATTATATTTCTAATATATATAAATGTTGAATCACTATAGTGTACACCTGAAACTAATACAATATTGCATACAAGCTGTATTTAAACAAACAAAAACAGAATAAGAACACTTCGATAACACTATCAAAAATGAAGAACTTTCAATTGTATAATATAGTGACAATTATATTATTATATGTCAACTATATTTTAAGTAAAAATAAATTAATTAATCAAGAAGTCCAAAACTTACACACATAATATTTAATAATACTCTAAATGGCTAACTAACCCACAAATGTTATTCTTATAGATAATGAAATAATTACAAAGTGAATCTCATTACCTTACTTTTTTTTAATCTGCAAAGTAAATACAAGTATAGTAAAAAACACCAACAAGGGATCACCACCAACGAGAGGGAACATCTTGTGAAATGTATGTCTAATACACTGTGATTGCAAGGGTGTATTTGCAGCCTTCCTTGGTCTGAACCTTTCTCTCGTGTATGGAAGCCTAGTCTAATATGTCCCATCATACAATGTTAAAAAGGCTCTCACATCAATGTATATTCTTCCACAGTTCAAAACTTACTTGTCTATTCCTGTTAGTTGATAATGTCCTTGAACTTATGTTCTACTTCTACTGGAAGGACTTTACACCTCCAATGCCCTTTCTTAATTTGTCTTCCATTAATACCATTTATTTCTCAACATTGGCACCTGCATTTCTGAGTGCAGTGTCATTTTCCTTTGACCATCATGAATAAATAAATACATTAGTGTAATAGCAAAGCCAGCGACAGTCACAGTGATCACTGGAACCTGGGCTATGTTCTAAGGTAACTTCAGGTACAAGATCTTGGCTTTTTAGGACTCTGATCCTTCCTATGTCTCTTGCCATGTCTGTTGGGCTCTCAGACTCACCACATGGGAACTCAGAGAGGAAGAGTTCCCTTTGGAGATCCAATCCTTGCTTAGATGGTTGGTGAAGCAGACCAGAGCTCTGTTCCAGACAAGGCAACGTGGAGTCAAGCATTGGTTCCCCCAGATAAATTTAGGACTTCAAGGCAACAACCACGTTCCTTCATACCAAAGGTTGCACATGCAGAGGGTCTGCAATAGAGTTGAGATTTATGTACTCTGTGTCTGCTCATTAGGCACTCTTCTTGTTACTTTTACCTGTAAGCATAAGATTCCCCTGGAGACACTGGTCTGGACAGAATGGAAACTCTTCCTGATTATTCTCTGTTCCCTGGAGACTATGTAATAAGCCGAGTGCAGTTGTGATTAGTCCGCCATTAAATGCTCTGCTTCCTGACATCTACATCTTCCAGTGCCTCATCTCAACTCTGAGTTTAAGTTTCTAAATGAATTGCCCTCGAGGGTATTATAATCAGTGAAAGACAAATATCATGGAATTTTACATAAATGTTGAATCCAAAAAGCAAAAAATAAAAATAAAAAATTGAAACACACTCATAGACATAGGGAGAGGGTTGGCAGATTGTCAAATGAGAATTTGCTCGGAGACTAGGAGAAGAAGGGATTAAGAAGTAAAATAGTAGTTAGAAAATAGTCATAGGCTGTATAGTACAGCATAGATCCTATAGTCAATAATGAGGTAATGACTATTTATGTGGCCAAGTGGATACTGAACATATCAGGGTAACACTTTGTAAAGTATAAAGTACATGATAGTCTAAGCACTATGTTGTGCTCCTGCAACTAATAAAAAATGTTGGAAGTTAACAGTATTTGATACAAGTATAATATTGATCAATTTGTCTGACTGGTCTTTTGGTCTTTAGCATAGATTTATGGCAGGAATACAACCCCTGATATTTCTAGAAAATAACTATTTCCTTTTTTAAGAAATATGAGATATTTGTACCTTTTGTATAAAACCTTGGGCCCTATACCACTTGGATTCATGATGGTTTAGCCTAAGCAATTAGGAATTTGATAGTTAGAGCAGAGGTTAAGAACTGCCACTTAGTCCCTCACTATAAAATGTTTATGAAATATGAGATACATTTAGGTTTTATGCACTGTAAATGAGCCAGCACATTATTATAATTAGAAAATATATGTTTTACAAACATGCAATTTTGGGGTAGTCCATCCATAAATACCTTCTCTAATACAGAAATAGGATCCAGAGGCATTTAATGTTGTGCTCCAAGGTATAAATCATGAAAGGGATGGAGTTTTGACTAGAATCAATCAGGACACTTCCAGTTCTGAAATCCTGAGGCAGTGGTTCTCAAACAGAGATGGCTTTACTCCTGGGGTATGGTAAAGTCTGAGGGAGCTGGTAAACTCTTAGAGTGCACAGGACAGCACCCAGTGTGATTAGTGACCCATTCCTAATGTTACAGTGAAAAGGTGAGAACACCGATTCTAGACCAGCATTTCTCCATTTCATTAGGCATACAAATCACCAAAGGTTGTTGCTCAAATCCAAATCCTGACTGTTCAAGTCTCCAGAGTATCCGGAGACTGCATTTCTGACAGGCTCCCATGTGATGTTGATGCTGTGTAAACCTTATAACTCTGAACCACAGATCTGGACAAAAATTCAAGTTCTCTGGTGAGTTACTCTTTACTAACTTATGTATATTCTAGAGGCCTGGTACATGGTTTTGTTCACCTGTGGCCTGTGCCCTTTTGCAATCCAGGACATCTCAGAGGATGTCAGAGAGCCATGTTCAGCCCAATCCCTGCAGGACAGTCCAAAGGACCCAGTGGTCCAAGAATTGGTGCATGGGACCAGTTTCAGCCTGATTCCCACAGGCCAGACCAAGGTAACCTACCAGTGCATGGATTCTAGTCTACACAAATAAAAGGGTAATATGCTAATTAGATCAGACAATTTCTACAAAGCTACAGTGGCTGTGAGGGCCAAAGGCAGGCAGCCTTAGTGGTGGCTTCAAAGGCTGAGGTCACTTCGCTGTGAAGGCCAGCAGTGGCAGCAGCAGCAGGGTGATGGGGGTGTGCCTTCTCCTGATCCTGATTGCTGGAGTTGCCTCCTGCAGAGGGAGGCCAGAGGCAGCAGCAGTGGTGGGATGGTGGGGGAGGCGCCTTCCCCTAATTGGCCCTTCACCTCCTAGAGAGGGAGGACAGACTGCAGCTTAGAAAATACCCTAAGGGTTCCTGGACTGTGAGAAGGGCCAGTGTACAAGACGATGCTGAGGAACTCCTCTCTCCCCCCACTCCCCCAGTGTGCATCATACCTATCGGCCAATTGGTCAATCACTTAGGCATGCCTATATATACATAATATTTATAGAGCACATATTAGTGTATATCATCAATAGCTGATAACAATATACTTCATTCCCTAACCCAGGTGTCCGCAACCTGCGGCTCCAGAGCCACATGCGGCTCTTTTAAAGCATTGCCGCGGCTCCCAGCAGGGCCGACACTAGCAGGGCCAATAGCAGGGGGCGGGCGGGGAGCCGCCCACCTCCAGTGCTCCCAGTGCTCTGTGTGGCAGATTGCGGGCGACTTAGCGTCGCTAGGCAACCACAGCGTCCCTGTCCTGGCCCAGCCTCCTTCCACTCTCATTAAAAATCAATGGAAAATAAATTAATGCCATATCTACAAATGTGGATAATCTAAAAAGTGATGGATATGGTCATTCAGATTGTTAATAAAATAATGGCAAAGGGTTTAAACCACTGCCAGTTCCGTTTGCTATTGGATGAGGTGGGAAGCATATATTCTGACCTCCTGCTCCACAACAAGGTCCAGTGGCTGTCCAGAGACGAGGTGCTAAAACGCTTTGTTGCATGTATGGAAGAAGTAAAAACTTTCCTGGCCATCAAAGAGCTCACCTTTGCTGAGCTGGAACAACCAAAGTGGCTGGAAAAATTACATTTTATGGTAGACATGACAGCACATCTAAACACACTAAATACAGCCCTTCAGGGGAAAGGAGGCACAGCCCTCCACATGCTGGAGGCGGTTTTGGCATTCGAGCACAAGTTGACAGTGTTTGTCAAAGATTTACAGAGAGGTACACTGTCTCACTTTCCCTCTTTGAGAGAGTTCAAACAAAGGCATGATACGATAAATTTGGAATATTTGAAGTCTGCAATCACCACAATGCAAAGTTCGTTTGGGAAACAATTCTGTGAGTTCAGAGAGGAAAAAACCACATTATCCTTCCCTGTCACTCCCCTGGCGATCAATCCATCCCTATTGAATAGGACTGCATTTGCAGGTGTAAGTCAACCTGATCTTGAGATGGAACTGGCCAATATTGCCAACAAAGATATCTGGGTGTCCAAGTTCAAATGCTTGGCCGCTACTCTTGAGGATGTTGCCCGTCAGAAAGCCATTCTGACTCAGAATCATAAATGGAGTGATATTGAAAACCTTCCCAAACAGGACAAACTTGTATTCCAAACATGGAATGCCATCCCCAACACTTAGATAAACATAGAAAAAGTATCTATTTGGAGTCCTGTCATCTTCGGCTCCACATATGTATGTGAGCAGGTCTTCTCCAACATGAACTATATTGAAAACAAACATTGATCACGCCTCACAGATGACAACTTGCAAGCCTGTGTGAAAATGAAGGTAACGTCTTACAGCCCTGATGTGCAGACACTGTGCACTGAGGTTCAGGAGCAAAAATCCCATTAACCAGGTAAATAAAATATTTTAATTAGCTATTATTTTGCAAAAATATATTTTACATTGTTAAGTGAAAAAGTCCTTTTTTCTTCAGATTGACAGCTAACTGCACGATCCGGTATATAGCATTAAGGTAAGAAACAATATATGCAGTGTTATATTTGTTTTAAATGTCGCAATGGTTTTGCGGCTCCCAGGTTCTCCTTCGGAAACGGGTCCAAGTGGCTCTTTATGTCTTGAAGGTTGCAGACCCCTGCCCTAACCCTTTAGTAGTTAAGACAATAATTACAGTAAGAAAACTTGCTTTATTTGGAATAACAGAGGAACTCCCATTTGTAGGCAGAAATGAAAGTTTTCCAGTGGAAGCAGGAAGATAGTTCAGTAGGAAATATCATTACACCAAACAAAGCACCACAGTGATAAATCCCTTTGCACATGGACACCAATCTTACATATATCAATAATTATACTTACACCATGAAAAAAATACATTGCGTTGTAATAAATGTATGCCTAAAAGAAATGCTTCTTTCTATTTAAAGTCATTCTTTATTCTAAGGGCATATTATGTCAAACAATTAGGACCAGAATTAGAGATTCCAACTTGATTATCAGTATAATGATGACTATGATAAGAATGTGGACATCAAGAGAAATAAAATACAGGATTCTAATGAGGGAACACAGCCGGATGACCTCATACAACAAACACTATGTTACAGTCTGCATTTTCAGAGAGGGCAGATATGGTAGTGATATATGAAAAAAGATGTATAAAAAGGGTTAAACTGTGCTCTTATATTTTCTCTCCTATGAAATGATACAAATGGCTTTGGTTACTAAATGCACTTTATTTCATAGGAATAGTGTATACAACTCATGATTTTTCTTTTACTAAATTAAAGACAAATTACTCAGTGTGGTAGATTGCATTTCAAAAGAAATTGTTCTTAAGAAATCCATGTAATCTCATGAGATAAATGGGAATTTCCAAATATTTCATCCAAGGTTCGGAATCAACTTGGAAGAGGAGAAAATGACATAGGAAAAGCTGTTAGATATCTGAAAGTAAAAAAAAAAAAAAAAAAAAAAAAAAAAAAAAAAAAAAATTCATAAAGAGTTTCATTTAAATTCTATAGAAATCATAGAAGAAGAAACTCTAGGAATAAACAGAGATATTTAAAAATATACCCACAATATCTGACTCTGAGACTTTGAGTCCAGTTATCATGTGCATTTCCTCAGCCACAGAACAATTGGAACTTTCATAGCGACCATCCCAACAAGTCTTTTCAGAGCCCTCTTTATGTCTTTGTTCCTGAGACTGTAGATGAAGGGGTTCAGCATCGGTGTAACCACAGTGTACATCACTGTGGCTGTTGCACTTGAGGTCTGAGTAACAGCAGAGCTGAAATACACTTCTAGGCTTGTACCATAAAACAAGGAGACGACTGAGAGGTGAGACACACAGGTAGAAAATGCCTTATACTTCCCCTGAGCTGATGGGATTGCACATATGGAGGACACTATCTTAGAGTAAGAATAAAGGATCCCAGCAAAGGGACCACCACCCAAGAGCACAACTCCAAAATACAACACCATGTTATTAAGAAAGTTGTCAGAACAGGCGAGTTGGATCATCTGATTTAGTTCACAGAAAAAGTGTGGGATTTCCAGGTCTGGGCAGAAGGTTAGTCTCAACACCATTAAGCATTGTAACAGGGAATGCAATACACTCATAATCCAGGGCACCAGAACCAGCAGTCCACAGAGCCGAGGGTTCATGATGACCATGTAGTGCAGGGGGTGGCAGATGGCCACAAACCGGTCATAGGCCATCATAGTCAGAAGAAAGTTGTCCAGTCCTACAAATAACATGAAAAAATACATCTGGGTGATGCAGCCTTCATAAGATATAGCTTTGTTTTGTTTCTGGATGTTCCATAGCATCTTCGGGATGGTGGTGGAGGTGACACAGATGTCTACCAAGGACAGGTTGGACAGGAAGAAGTACATAGGCGTGTGGAGGTGGGAGTCTGAGCTGATGGCCAGGATGATGAGCAGGTTTCCCAACACAGTTACCAGGTATATGGAGAGAAAAAGCCCAAATATGAGGGGCTGAAGTTCTGGTTCCTCTGATAATCCCAGAAGGAGAAATTCTAATAATCCCGTAATATTCCTTAGTTCCATGTGGTGGAGGTAACTACCATATATAGGAAAAGTGACATTTCCCAAAATAAGCATTAGTAACAAGCATAAAAGCTGCAGCTGTATTGCAGAATTAAGGAATTAATTTTCTTTTTTTAATACATTTTATTGATTTTTTTTACAAAGAGGGAGAGGGACAGACAGTTAGAAACATTGATGAGAAAGAAACATCAACCAGCTGCCTCCCGCACATCTCCTATCAGAGATGTGCCTACAACCAAGGTACATGCCCTTAACTGGAATCAAACCTGGGACCTTTCTGTCTGCAAGCCGACCTTCTATCCACTGAGCCAAACCGGCTTTGGCAAGGAATTAACATATATATATATATATATATATATATATATATATATATATATTTGAATGAAACGGAAATCAGTTTGTGTAAAAAACTCCATTACTTTGGTAGGAAGAATCCAATAAAAAATAGAATAAGAAAATGTAATAAACAATACTGTGATAATCTGAAAAGGGACAGATGATTACCAGACTTGGTATAGGAATTATATTTCTAATGTATATAAACATTGAATCAGTATAGTGTACACCTGAAACTAATACAATATTGTATATACACCATATTTAAACAAACAAAAACAGATTAAGAACACTTTGATAACATTATCAAAAATTAAGAACTTTCAATTGTCTAATATAGTGACAATTATATTGGAAGTCAACTATGTTTTAAGTAAAAATAAATTAATTAATCAAGAAATCCAAAACTTACACAGATAATTTTTATTAATACTCTAAATGGCTAACTAACCCACAAATGTTATTCTTATAGGTAATGAAATTATTACAAAGTGAATCTCATTACCTTACTCTTTTTCATCTACCAAGTGATGAAAGTATGTTGGTAAAAGGTAACAACAAGGGAATCACCACCAAGGAGAGGGAACACACTGTGAAATGTATGTCTAACGCACTGTGATTACAAGAGTGTATTTGCAGCCTTCCTTGGTCTGAACCTTTCTCTCATGTATGTAAGCCTAATCTAATATGTCCCATCATACAATGTTAAAAAGGTCCTCACATCAATGTATATTCTTCCACAGTTCATAACTTATTTGTCTACTCCTGTTAGTTGATAATGTCCTTGAACTTAAGTACTACTTCTACTGGAAGGACTTTACACCTCCAATGCCCTTTCTTAATTTGTCTTCTATTGATAACATTTATTTCTCAACATTGGCACCTGCATTTCTGAGTGCAGTGTTACTTTTCTTTGAGCATCATGAATAAATAAATACATTAATGTAATAGCAAAGGCAGCAACTATCTCAGCGATCACTGGTAACTTCAGGTACAAGGTCTTGGCTTCCTATGTCTCTGATCCTATCCTGCCATATGTGTTGGGCTCTCAGACTCACCTGCATGGGAACTCAGAGAGGAAGGGCTCCCTTTGGAGGTCCAAATCCTTGCTTAGATGGTTGGTGATGCAGACCAGAGCTCTTTTCCAGACAAGACAACATGAAGTCATGCATTGGTCTCCCAGACAAATTTAGGACTTCAAAAGCAACAACTACGTTCCTTCATACCAAAGGTTGCACATGCTGAGGGTCTGCAGTAGAGTTGCAATTTATGTACTCTGTGTGTGCTCATTAGGCACTCTTACTTCTTGTTACTCTTACCTGTAAGCATAGGATTCCCCTGGGGACAATGGTCTGGACAGTATGGAAACTCTTCCTGATTATTCTCTGTTCCCTGGAGACTATGTAATAAGCCAGGTGAGTGCAGTTGTGATTACTCCTTCATTAAATGCTCTGCTTCCTGACATCTACATCTCCCAGTGCCTCATCTCAACTCTGAGTTAAAGTTTCTGAATCAATGGATCTCGAGGGTATTATGCTCAGTGAAAGACAAATACCATGTAATTTCACATATATGTTGAATCCAAAAAGCAAAAATAAAAAAATTGAAACAAACTCATAAACATAGGGAGAGGACTGGCAGAATGTCAAATTAAAAGGGGATTGGGGAACTAGGAGAAGAAGGGATTAAGAAGTAAAATAGTGGTTAGAAAATAGACATAGGCTGTATAGTACAGGATAGAGAGAATAGACAATAATAAGATAATGACTATGTGGCCAGTTGGATACTGAAACTATCAGGGTAACACTTTGTAAAATATATGATAGTCTAAGCACTATGTTGTGCTCCTGCAACTAATAAAAAATATTGGAAGCTAAGAGTATTTGAAACAAGTATAATGTTGATCAATTTGTCTGACTGGTCTTTTGGTCTTCAAAGCATAGATTTATGGCAGAACACAACCCTGATATTTCTAGAAAATAACCTTTTCCTTCTTTAAGAAATATGAGATATTTGTACCTTTTGTATAAAACCTTGGGCCTTCTACCACTTGGATTCATGATGGTTTAGCCAAAGCAATTAGGAATTTGATAGTTAGAGCAGAGGTTAAGAACTGCCACTTAGTCCCTCACTATAAAATGTTTATGAAATATGAGATACATTTAGGTTTTATGCACTGTAACTCAGCTCAGCACATTTTTATAATTAGAAAATGTGTGTTTTAGAAACATGGATTTTTGAGGTAGTCCATCTATAAACTACCTTCTCCAATGCAGAAATAGGATCCAGAGGCATTTAATGTTGTGTTCCAAAGTATAAATCATGAAAAGAATGGAGTTTTGACTAGAATCAGTCAGGACACTTCCAGTTCTGAGGTTCTGGGCAGTGGTTCTCAAACAGAGATGGCTTTACTCCTGGGGTATGGTAAAGTCTGAGAGAGCCCGGTAAACTCTTACAGTGCACAAGACAGCACCCAGTGTGTTTAGTTACCCAGTTCCTAATGTCACAGTGAAAAGGTGAGAACACCAATTCTAGACAAGCATCTCTCCAATTCATTAGGCATACAAATCACCAAAGTTTGTTTAAATCCAAATCCCGACTGATCAAGTCTACCGTGGATCCAGACCCAGGTGATGTTAATGCTGTGTAAACTTTATAACTCTGAATCACAGGTCTGGACAGAAATTCAAGCTCTCTGGTGAGTTACTTTTTACTAACTTATGTTTATACTAGACGCCTGGTACATGGATTCATGCACCTGTGGGGTCCTTTGGCCTGGCCTGTGCCCTTTTGCAATCCAGGACACCTCAGGAGATGTCAAAGAGCCATGTTCAGCCCAGTCCCTGCAGGACAGTCCAAAGGACCCCAGTGGTCCAAGAATTGGTGCATGGGACCAGTTTCAGCCTAATTCCCACAGGCCAGGTGAAGGTAACCCACCAGTGCATGGATTCTAGTCTACACAAATAAAAGGGTAATATGCTAATTAGATAAGACATTTTCTACAAAGCCACAGTGGCAGTTAGGGCCAAAGGTATGCAGCCATAGTGGTGACTTCGAAGACTGAGGTCACTTTGCTGTGGAGGCCAGCAGTTGAAGCAGCAGCAAGGTGATGGGGGCGAGTGGTACCTTCTCCTGATTGGCCTTATTGCTTCCTGCAGAGGGAGGACAGAGGCAGAAGCAGTGGTGGGGTGATGAAGGAGGCATCTACCCCTGACTGGCCCTTCACCTCCTTCAGAGGGAGGACAGACTTCAGCTTAGGACATACGTTAAGGGTTCCTGGACTTGAGAAGGGCCAGGGGACCAGACCAGGCTCAGGGACAACGTCCTCCCCCTTCCCATGTTCTGGGTGCCTGTGGCGGGCCAGAGGAGGGAAGCTCAGGTCCCAGTTGCCTGCAGTCAGCTGGAAGAGAAAATCCTGGACCCAGGTGTGGAGGCCAAGCCAGATGTGTTTAAGGGTGATCAGGCAGACAGGACAGCAGTTAGGGATGGTCAGGTAGGCAGGCAGGTGAGCGGTTAGGAGCCAGTGATACCAGATTGAGAGAGGAGGATCCCTACTGCCAGGTTAAGCCTTGTCCCAGATTGCAAAGGGTTCAGGCCAGGCTGAAGGACACACAACCCCCTGCATGATTTCTGTGCACCTGGCCTCTAGAATGCATTAAGATCTTTGGTTAATCTCTTTCAGTCCTCTTCCTCCCCTCTTTCCTCTGAGATTCATCAGTCTGTTCCATGTTTCCATGCCTATGGTTTCTGCTCCTGCATTGAGCATCTGCCCCTGGTGGTCAGTGTGCATCATACCTATCAACCAATCTGCCAATCACTTCTGCATGCATATATATATATGCATATATATATATATATGCATATATATATGCATATATATATATATAAAATATTTATAGAGCACATATTAGTGTATATCATCAATAGCTAATAACAATATAGTTCATTCCCTAACCCTTTAGTAGTTAAGACCATATTTACAGTAAGAGAACATGCTTTATTTAGAATAACAGAGGAACTCCCATTTGTAGGCAGAAATGAAAGTTTTCCAGTGGAAGCAGGAAGACAGTTCAGTAGGTAACATCATTACACCAAACAAAGCACCACAGTGATAAATCCCTTTGCACATGGACACCAATCTTACATATATCAATAATTATACTTACACCATGAAAAAAATACATTGCGTTGTAATAAATGTATGCCTAAAAAAATTGCTTCCTTCTATTTAAATTCATGCTTTACTCTAAAGGCATATTATGTCAAGCAATTAGGACCAGAATTAGAGATACCAACTTGATTAAAATACAGGATTCTAATGAGGGAAAACAGCCGGATGACCTCATACAACAAACACTATGTTAAAGTCTGCATTTTCAGAGAGAACGGGTATGATAATGATATATGAAGAAATGATGTATAAATAGGGTTAAACTGTGCTCTTATATTTTTCTCTCCTATGAAATGATACAAATGGTTTAGTAACTAAATGCAGTTTATTTTATAGAAGTAATACAACTCATGCTTTTTCTTTTAATAAAATGAAAAAAAATTTCACTTGGTAACTAAAGCCATTTATATCATTTCATAGGAAAAAATAAGAGCACCATTTAATCATCATTGTGCTTCATTATTTCATATATCACTTCCCCATTACTGCTCTTTCTAAAAATGTAGACTTTAATATACAGTGTGTGTTATAAGAGGTCATTGATTTGGCTTCCCTCATTATAATTATGTATCAATTTTAGCTTAGTGTCCACATTCTTACCATAGTCACTGGCATCAAATACATGTCTCCAATTCTAGTTGATGTGGAAACACAAATTTCTATAAATATACTATGCCCTTAGAGTCAAAGATGACCTTAAGTATAAGGAAGCAAAATTTTAAGTCATACGTTTATTACTATACAAACTATTTTTTATGGTGTATGTTACCTATTGATATAAGTTTGGTGTCCCTATGTGAAGGGATTTAACATTGGGGTGGAGTTTTGCTTGCCTTAATTATGTTTCCTATTGAAATATCTCCTGCTTCCACATGAAAACTTACATTGCCTTCAAATATGCCTTCAAATATGATTCCCTCTATTGTTTTAAATGAAGCATCTCCCCCAACTCTAAATATTTTCATAAACACTAAATAGGTAGAGAATGAACCATATTATTTTCATCCTTTTTATATACTAATATATGATCTATAGATATGTCATATATGTACATAAGTGACCAAAAGATAACTCACTGGTGACCTTGAATTCCTGTCCAATTTTGTGATTCAGAATATATCCATATTCTTTTTAACCTCTTCTGGTTATCCATAAGGAAATCTCAATGAAGACACTTTTTAATGAAAGTATCTGAAATAAACTTCAATAACAAACTAATCATGGATGCTATCTTCAAATATCGGTACAAATGCCTAGAGTGGTAAAAAGCATATTATTTTCACTGATATCCATTTTCTTTTCTTTTATTATTGTATCAGCAATTTCTGCATCACAAATCATCCTAAAAGCACTTGTTTTAATATAATGGCTTTATAATCAAAATGGACTGTATGGTGGGAAGTAGTTCTGATCTCTCTGGGCTCATCATGAGTCACTACATTAGGTTTCTAAAGCTCTTTCATGATGATTAGTGCATCTGTATTGCACTTCTTTCATTAACCAATATGTGGTGTTTAATACACATAAGTCTGTGTTGATCTTATCATTTATGGAAAAAAAACTGCTTATCAAATGTGAATTGCCTTAATTTACTATCACAGTTCCTATACTTATATATAAAACCTTGCTTTCTTCCAAATTATAGGATACTAGAGGCCCGGTGCATGAATTTGTGCATGTGTGGGATCCGGCTGGCCTGTCCCAATAGGGGCCCATTGGCTGGACCACTAGAGGGAGGGGCCATGGGCGGATGGTGGCCAGCCCCGCCTCTGATTTGGGTGTTGGGGCTCATCAGGGGCTGGGTCAGCTGGAAAGGGGCTGATCAGGGCCTGGAGCAGTCTGGTTGGCTGCCACAGTGTGCGTCAGAGCCACCAGTCATTCTGTTCATCCTGCCATTCTGGTGGGTGGGCTTTTATATATATAAATAAAATTTCCCACCAATGTCTGGTGTCTCAGCTGCCTATGTTCTTGATCTGACATGAGTTATACATCACTAAAATTTTTAGTTCTAACTGACATATTGGAGTATAATTACATACAACAATAATTACATGCATATGTTTTTAAAATACAATTTGCTAAACTGAAGAAGCCATACAGAAATTAAGAGTACTTGGTGGGTGGGTCCATTTGTACATAACTTGAGATAATGCACAATAAGTTTTAACTGCATTATGTAATTTTTTTAAATGCTATCCATGTGGCTTCGGTTTTCTTCTTTCTGAAGAAAATGTGGCATAATAAACAGTACTTTAAATGGATACTGTAAAGTATAAATAAAAAGTTAAATATATTTTTTTAGTCCAAAGAAAATGTTCAAGAGTGAGCAATGTGTGTTTGTGTGTGCAGTTGTATACATCCTTCAAATAAACACACACATATTTATGTGCATGCACACAGACTCATTCATAGACTCATCTATTAGGATGAAAGAAATCTTGAGAGAAATTTAGGAAATACAGAAATTTAATAAAAGAAATGTGCAAATTAACATGAAATAGAAAAAAAATGGAGAAATTTGACACTAATATTTAAAGTAAAATGTGTGAACTTAACTTTAATAAATTATTTTTTGTATTTTAATGCTTCAAAGGCCTTCAGGACAAAAACCACATTAACAATTATTCAATGGGAAATTCTTTGTACCATCTATCAGGCCAAATAGTTTTGAAAGAGCTCTCATATTTTCTATTTAATGTGGAGTTTCAACACAAAATGCCTTTGCCAAGGGAAGCTATCGGAATGATTTGCAATGCTTAAATGTAGTTCTCTCTAATAATGTCTTACTGGATAAATGACTGTATCAGTTTCTCATTGTTGCTATAACAAATTACCACACTAATGACTTAAAACAAACAGCTTTCTCTCTTACAAATTTTCAAATACAGGAAATGGGTGTTAAAGAGCTTAGCTCTAAATGAATACCAGGCTTGGATTTTTCTAGGTGATTCAGGGAAGAATGCAATCCCTTTCCATTCTCAGTCCCAATCCTTTCCTATTCTCAGTTCCTATTCCAGATTCTAGAGGCCACCTGCATTCCTTGACCCAAGGCTCTTCCTCCATCATCAATACTTGTAACATGGCATCTTCAAATGTCTCTCTGACTCCAATTCTTCTTCTACTCTTTTCCACATTTAGAGGACTATTGAGATGACATTAGTCCAATCTGTGTAATCTGAGCTAATCTCCTTAGGTAATCATTTTATCTATCTCAGTTACCCTGCTCTGTGATCTAACTATTCCAAAGTTCTCTGAATTAGGATGTTGGCATCTTTTATTTTCTTTTTCTATTGTTTAAAGTATTACAAAAGGTAGTACATGTGTCTCCTCCCCCCTCCCCCCACCCATTGATCTTCCCCCAGCACCCCATTCACTTCCCTCTCAGTGTCTTACGGCCATTAGTTATGCTTATATGCATGCATACAAGTCCTTTGGTTGATCTCTTACCTCCCTCCTCACCCCCCACCCCTTCCCAGCCTTCCAGCTGTCCTTTGACAGTCTGTTCAATGCTTCTCTGCCTCTGTATCTATTTTTGTTTAACAGTTTATATGTTCTTTGTTATCCATAAATGAATGAGATCGTGTGGTATTTTTTCTTTCACTGAGTGGTTTATTTCACTTAGCATAATGCTATCCAGTTCTAGCCATGCTGTTTCAAATGGTAAGAATTCCTTCTTTTTTATAGCAGCATAGTATTCCATTGTGTAGATGCACCACAGCTTTTTTTAATCCACTCATCTGCTGATGGGCATTTAGGTTGTTTTCAAATCTTAGCTGTGTTGCTATGAACATAGGGGTGCATATATTCTTTCTGACTGGTGTTTATGTTTTCTTAGGATATATTCCTAAAAGTGGATTTATTGGGTCAAATGGCAATTTCATTTTTAATTTTTTGAGGAGGCACCATACTGTTCTCCACAGTGGCTGCACAAGTCTGCATTCCTACCAGCAGTGCATGAGGCTTCCTTTTTCTCCGCATCCTCACCAGCACTTGTCATTTGTGGATTTGTTAATGATAACATTCTGACAGGTGTGAGGTGGCACCTCATAAATGTTTTTATTTGCATCTCTCAGATTAGTGACTTTTAGCATGTTTTCATATGACTCTTGGCTTTCTGATGTCCTCTTTCAAAAAGTGTCTATTTTAGGTTATTTTCCCATTTTTTTAAATTGGATTGTTTATCTTCCTTTTGTTAAGTTGTATGAGTTCCCTGTAAATGATGGATATTAAACCCTTATTGAAGATAACATTGGCAAACATGTTCTCCATGCAATGGACTTTCTTACTGTTTTGTTAATGGTATCTTTTGCTTTTTATTTTGATGTAGTCCCATTTGTTTATTTTCTCCTTAGTTTCCATTGCCCGAGGAGCTGTGTCATTAAGTACATTGCTACAACAAAGGTCTGCTATTTTGCTGCCTATAGCTTCTTCTAACATTTTTATGGTTTCCCATCTTATATTTAATCTTTTATCCATTTTGAGTTTATTCTTGTGTATGGTCTAGTTTCATTTTCTTGCATGTATCTATCCAGTTTTCCCAACATCATTTATTGAAGAGACTGTCTTGACTCCATTGTATGTTCTTGCTTCCTTTGTCAAATATTAATTGCTCATATTGGCTTGTGTCAATTTCTGGGTTCTCTGTTCTATTCCACTGGTCTACATGTCTGTTCTGTGCCAGTACCAGGCAGTTTTAAGAACAGTGGCTTTGTAATATGGCTTGATATCTAATAATGTGATCCCTCCAACATTGTTCTTCTTTCTCAAGATTGCTGCAGCTATTTGGGGTCTTTTATTATTCCAGATGAATTTGTGGAGAATTTGTTCTAGGTTTCAGAAGTATGCCATTGGTATTTTAATGGGGATTGCATTGAATTTATAGATTGATTTGGGTAATATTTGTGCCGCAACAGCATAGCCAAGGGTTCAGCGAGCCTGAGGGAGGGCTGGTGAAAGATGAAGAAAAGACATACAAAGAGAATAAGCTGGGTCTAGGTGGACTTCTGTGTGTGACTGAGACCACAGAATAGATCCAGACTGCAAGCTGATGCTTTATTTTAGAGTCAGAGGTAAACAAGGAAATTTACAATGTTCTTGTAGGTTTCACTTGTTTTGGCAGCACTTGCTATACCTCCCACAGCCCATTAGCTACCCAGGAAAGATCTAGGGAGCAGTCACAAGATCAAGCTTAATTATGCTAAGAGGGCTATGCCCTCTAAGTTAGGACTTGTTTGAGGCTTTGCCAGCAGGTCAGTCCAAGGCTTAACCCTATAACCACTCCCTACATCTCGCCTTTCTTTTAATTTTAAGCGACTAATAATGGAAGTAAAACTTAAACATCAAGAAGAAAGTTCTAACTATTAAAATATTAACAGACAATGCCAATGCAAAACCCAATAACAAAACAATGCTAATGTAAAACCCAGACATGGTTATTAATAAAACAATGCCAATGCAACACAACAATAATAGAGAAATAAAACTACAGTAACATTTTCTACTAAATGAAAGTTTCTTTTGCTGATTTACTCAAGAGTCCTCAGACTCGGCTGCAAAAGAGTTTGCAGAAGACCGGCAGCTAACCAATGCTAGGATGGCCAGAAACATGATTGAGGGAGTAGCTTCCACTTCTTGCTTTTCTGTCATCTGCTGGGCCTCAGTTGTTAACTTCTTCATCTGCCCCCATGTTGGAACCTCAGTCTTTTGTATATAGCCTTCATCATCTTCCTTTTCCGCTTCGCTGTCATTGGGGCAACTTTCAATCTTTTGAATGATGGGACAAGGAGCTTCTCTGGGTCCATTGTGTGACATATGTAATGCTCTGGCACCCAAATTTGCTGCACTGCTCCTTCTAGAAATATACAAACACAACCATTTCCCCACATCATTACTGGATCTGGTCCAAACCATTGTCCAGTTTGTGCATCCTCCCATCAGGCTAACCCTGCGGAGGCTATTGTACAGGAGACCTGATGCCTTTTGGCTGCTGTACAACCCTCTGCATCGCAATTCAAAAGATTTTAAGTATAAAGAACATGACTGAGTTTGTTTTGAGATGACACGTAACATCCGTCACCCCTTCTGTTTTAGTAATTGCATTTTAAGAGTACAAATTTGCTCTTTACATTATTGTTTGACCTTGAGTGTTGTAAGGGATACCAGTTTTATGACAAATTTGATATTGCTGACAAAAATGTTGAAGAGCAGAACTAGTGTATGTGAGTCCATTGTCTGTCTTTAGCTCTAAAGGAGGATCTAGTGCCTCAAAGGCAGGTAGGCAATGATTAATTACATGTTTGGCACTCTCTCCTGTTTGGGGAGTTGCAAAAATAAAACAGGAGTAGGTATCTACATTAACATGTACCCATCTATGCTTACAAATCCCCCTGTGTGGGTGACATCCATTTGCCAAATTTGATTAGGTTTAAGACCCCTAGGATTAACCCCCAATGATTGTACAGGGCAATGAGTTACACACTGAGAGCACTGTTTAACAATTTGAAGAGCTTGCTCCGAAGAAATACATAATTGTTTGCATAAGGCAGCAGCATTTTGATGATGCAAAGCCTGGGATGATTGGGCAAGAGAAAATGGGGTAGCCTCTTGCATTACAGCAAGGAAGCCATCAATAGCATCATTGCCTATAGCTAATGGATCAGGGAGACCTGAATGAGATTGGATATGACCAATAAAGCAAGGAAACTATCATTCTCTAATGGCTTTTTGAAGGTTGAAAGATAAATGAAAGAGTTCCTCTGAATTAGTGTGCCCTGTAGCAGCTGTTTCAATTTGTTTGGCCATACTTACCACATAAACACTATCACTATATATAGGTTAATGGGCTCTGTAGCAAAATCTGTCAAGGCATAGATAAGAGCTTGTATTTCTACCCATTGTGCTGAAACATAAGGGGTCTGAAGAAACTTTTCACCTCTGCTGCAGTAGTATCCAGCTTTTCCAGAACTGGATCCATCTGTAAAAATGGTTAATGCCAATGGTTGTGACTTCATTATCTTTGGGGGGGGTAAGGGTAGTAACTAAGAGAAATTGTAAAACCTTATTTGCTGGATAATGGTTACCAACCTGTCCAGAGAAATTAGCAAGTGCAACTTGCCAACTTATTGATCGTTGCTAGTGCCAGTCTTGCTGTATAGCTGTAAATGGCACCACAATAAGATCAGGGTCTTGGCCCACTAATTGGCTTGTTCAAAGGTGGGCTCGAGCTATTAGCTGGGAAACCAAGTCATAAAAAGGAGTTAATACCTTCTTCGGGGAATGAGCCAAATATAGCCATTTAACAACTCCAGGAGCTTGTTAAATGACCCCAGTGGGTGTATATATCATAGGGAAAATTAAACCTGTAAAGGAAGGGAGAAATCAATTCTAGTAAGTTGTGCTGAACTTAAGGCATCCTCAACTTGTAAGGCTGCTTTGGCTTCCTCTGTCAAGCAGTGTGGGGATGACAGAGATGAATCTCCCCTTAGCATATGAAATAAAGGGCTTAAGTCAGCAGTGGTTAATTTTCAAGCAGGTTGAACCCGGTTAATATCTCCTAATAATTTTTGGAAGTCATTTAATGTAAGTAAAGTGTCAGTCCGAATTTGAATTTTCTGAGGTTTTATTGTTTTTCCCTCAATAATGCTGCCAAGGTAAGAAAAAGGAAATGTCCTTTGAACTTCTTCAGGTGCTCTGCATAATCCAGCACAATGCAGGGAACCCTGCAAATCTATATAGAGATCATTTAGATGTGTTTCATTTTTATGAGCTAAGAGAATGTCATCCATCTAAAGAATAATATAAGCCTCAGGATATGTTTTCCTTATAGGATGTATGGCTGCAGCCACAAAATCCTGACAGAAGGTAGGACTATTGGCCATGCCCTAAGATACTTTATCATATCTTCACCCCCATCAACTGTTCCCTTGCTTCCTCCAATCCTTGCTCTATATTTGGAAGAAAGCACATATTCCAGAGGGCTCTCTCCCTTAGGAACTGTAGCCCCAGGGACTGGAGGAGGGAGCAGGAGGCACTGATGGTGGAGTTTGAAGCCTTTAGCAACCTTCCCCCATCTGTCTTGATTCCCCTGCCATATTCATCCACTCCCTTTCTGGAGTCCCGAATCAGGGACCACAGACTGAAAGTAGAGGCAATCATTTCCTCTGGACCTTCAGCTATAAAATGATCATGAAGTTGTTTTCCTATCTTCTCCCATGCCCCTATATTTACATTTTCTTCCTCAGAAACTCATCAGCAGGTTTTACTCACAAATTCCAAAAAATCGAAAAGCTGTTCATACCTCACAGAACAGCCCTTTGCTTGGAGCATAGCCTTAGGCATGGATATACATACATTCTTTCTTCGTGATCCTGAATTTTCTATGTTTCACACCTACCTAGTACTACACCCATACCTTACTTACTGCGTGCGCACACCTTGTGGTCTCTTTTCACCTGACAATTGCAGCTTTCACCTGACAATTGCAGTTTCCTCCGCTAAAGCCACATTGAGTGCCACTGGGGCCGAACTCAGCCCCGCGTTGGACACCACTTGTGCCACACCAGCACAGGCAAGGATTTGGCGAGCCTGAAGGAGGGCTGGAGAAGGGTGAAGAAAATACAGACAAAGAGAATAAGCTGAGGCTAGGTGGATCTTCTATGCATGACTGAGACCACAGAACAGCTCTCTCTCCCACACTGTACCCTTCAGATCCGACTTTTACTTTGATTGTCTGTCCGACTTTTACCCTGATTGTCTGTCGCCACCTTGTGGCCATTTTTATATTGCTGCCTTCCTCTGTAGCTCTGGGACAATTGGTTAAGGGATGAGATTTTATCTTTATGCCCAAAGCAGAGTTCCAGGAGCCTGGCAGTGATATCAGGCTCATCTTGGTTTCTCTGAGTGTTAGCGCTTCATCTGTTCTCTGGAGATTGGACCTGTAGGCTTGCCTCCTGGCAAGTTCTGGCTGAGCTGTGGGAATCCCTAGGGCCAGCACTGCAAGGGGGGAATGTAGAATGGCAGGGATCCCCACTCACAGGATCTGCAATCTGTGGGCCCGCCCACCTGCAGGAGCCACTGGAATCTGAGAAGAAATGGAAGCCCAAAGGGAGCCCGAATGCAGGCCAAGCCTGGGAAGGGTGCTATGTACTCCACTGTGGACACCCGTGGGAGACCTGCTCATCAGACTGGGATTTTCTCACTTTTTCAGGACTCCCTCCAGTAGGGACCAGTCCAGCTTGGAAGTGGCAGCTGAGGATGATAGGAAGTAAGGAGGTAGAGGTGGATTATGGTCCTAGGTAAGGCACATTCTTAATATTTCAGTTCCACATCCGAAGGAGCCCAGCAATAGGTAAGAGGTGGAACGTGGCCCTGATGTCCAAGGGGGAGTTCCAGGGGGCCGGCGTCAGTATCAAGGTTGTCCCAGTCACACGCAAATGTTCCATGCTGCATTTGTTCATAGTAGATTGTACCAGCAGAGTATAGGGGATTTTTCCATGCAACTCCTGGCCCAAGTGTGGGGCTGCCTGAAGCGAGTAAGTCAGGCCAGCACCTTCTGGTGCCCTCCACCCACCGGGCTGACCAGCGCTCTGCAAAGATCCAGGAGCAGGTATCCGGTGCCAGGTCTCAGACCTTTCCAAAGATGGGCCAGGGCCGGGTGGTAGGTGGAAGCTGCAAAGGGCTCACCTGGGGACACGCGTGGGTGTTGGTCATTGGGCTGGACTTTACCAGCATTTGCTCTTGAGATGTGGGCCAGCCCAGGCAGTACATTTGTGAAGCGCCTCTGTGGGTTTTTCCCCAGCCTGCATCTGGAGACCCAGAGCGCAATAGGTAAGGAGTGAGGTGCAGCTGCAGGGTCTGAGGGAGAGTTCCAGGGGCTGGGCGATGGCTGACCCATGGTCATTCCGGCTACACCCCCAACCACCCAGGCATTGGGACCTCAATGTGTTTGCTGGAGATTGTACCTGCCAGAGGCGGGAGAGGTTTGGGTGCCTGGCTTCTGGCTGAGTGGCTCTCCTCTGTGGGAATACTGACCACCAGGAGGCAGCTCCTGCATTGAGTGTCTACCCCCTGGTGGTCAGTGTGCAACCAGTCATTCGGTCGTTCTGGCATTAAATTGCTTGTTTTATATATATAGGTGTTCTGGAAATTGCATAAAAAAATCTCCACAAGTCTATAAATTTTGATATACTTTCATTTATAACTAATTGTTATTCTGAAATACTGTTTTGCAAAGGGCAGGGTTCCATACTGGTTATGTCAATGCATTATAATCAAATTAAAATTTTTAATTTCTTCTTGTCATCTAGAGACAGTCACTGCTTTGTTATAATGCATTTGCAAAAATGTTACATCTTTTGAGAGATCCATGGAAAAGACTCTGATTTATTTTAAATTACACATCTCTGAGAATAAATTTTCAGATCATCCCCTTTGAACTGGATGAAAATCATTAGAACTCTATAGAGTATCTGGATTTATAAAAGCACTGGCAAGAAAAATCAGGAGAAACTAATATTGTTTATGGGATTGAATAAACTGAAAATGTTTATACTTTTTGTAATTTTATTGTTGAGAGTATTGCCTATTTTTCATATTTTTGTTTTTCAGAAATAAATAAATTTGTTTCTTTCCTTAAAACAGTTTGGTAAATTATGCTTTAATAAGCAATATTGAGGTATTTATATTTTTCTTCCTACTTTTTCCCTCCAGAATATGGCAATTCTTAATGAGTGAGTCATGCCAATATGTTTCTTTAAATTAATTCGATAAGACCAGTTTTCAATTGTGATTTTATTAACCAGGACTTTGGAATGTCATGTCTAAGAGGAAGATATGCCTGGCTTCAGATGCCACCAAAAAGCCTTAAGAAGCCAATAAGAGCCCCTTGGAGAAAGCCTCGTACCTTGCTTAATCAAGTGGTTCATAGCAGTCTTTCCAGGTAAGGAACAAAGGTTGCTCTCCTGAGAGATGGCAAGGAAGGAACTTCAAAACTTTACCCAAGGCTACAGGAATTGCAGGAAAACCTGATGGCAGTTAGATAGCTCAGCTTCTTTGCCCTGAGGGGCTAATTAAAGCTCAATTATGAGATTCCAGCAAAGCAGATTTTTAAAAGCCTATATGATCAATTGCTATTCTTATTGTGTTCATGCAATCAGGCAAAAGTGAAAAAACTTAATGCAATAAATAAATTAGTCTTAATATGACACTTAAATAAAAAATGGGATAACTTTATTTTTTTTAGAAAGGTTTGTTTTAATGATTTAGTTTTTTTTATTTCTTTATTGACTAATATATCACATATTTGTCCTCATCCCCCCATTCCCATATCAAACCCCTCCCCACATTTGCCCCCACCCCTTGTTGTCCATGACCACTGGTTAAGCTTTTATACATGCATACAAGTTTTGATTGATCTCTCCCTTTCCCCATACCCCCAACCTCCGTTACTTTCCCTCTGAGGTTTGACAGTCTTATCAATGCTTCCCTGACTCCAGGTCTGTTTTTGTTCATCAGTTTATGTTGTTCATTATTTCCGCTAGATGAGTGAGATCATCTGATACAAGAAATACAGTTATAAGAACTGAAAATGAGACAAACAAAATGGTTATGCTTGAAGGCAAATGAATCAGTCTGTAGTGAGTTTCATTCTGAGCCAACAGTTCTTTTGAGTCCCAATTTCAATATCAAACAGTTCCTTATGTGTACGTGTCAGCAATGATATTTCAGTTCTTAATGGTGGCGATGCAGGTCCGACCCTCTCTGGTTTGGTCCTGGGCAACCTGCAGTGACACACAACTGCTAGTATGGCAAGGCATCGTCAGCATCTTCCATTTCTGGACTGTTTCTCTTCTGTTTTCATGGCTGGAGCAGTCCTGTTAATTCCTCTCTGTTATAGGAATCCACATGGTTTTGGAGTTGTTTTCTGAAAATATACAAATATATTTTCGACCAAAAGTTAATAAAGGGATATTTTCTATAAATTTGACTTGCGAACCTTTTTCATTTTTTGCCCAAATGATTTTCCTTTGGCTTGTTTTGATACCATGTATGTTTTACATGTGTGCCTTGCTGTTAGCATTACAAGTTAGTTAATTTTCTAAAGTAAAAATTTTCTAGATATAATTTACTTATAGAATATTTTTCCTTACACGATATTCTTCTACTATCCCCCCTTTTTTATTTAAATATTAAGAGTCTTTTGGAAGTTTTGTAATGTAGTCTTGATAGCTTTTAAATTTTAATTTTTTGCACTAAAATATGACTGTTATGTAATTTTATCATGAAATGAACTGCCAATAAAATTTTTAGTTAACACTTTGGGAACAGCTTTTTATCCAGTACAATTAAATTTTTCTAGGATATTTGCTTATTTCAATTAGCCAATTTAAATTAGTCTGAAAACTTGACCACTATTTTACTGTCAAATTTAATACTCTAACAACAACCTTATTTTACCATATAAATATTAGTGGAAATGATTATTTGCCTTCTTGAGTAGGCCCTGAGCATTCCTGGTACTAGATTTGATTTAGGTATTAAAAACCCACTTCCCCACACCATGGATACAAGACAACTCAAACAAGTCTTGTTACAGTGAGAGGGCAGCTGCTGTCGGCCAAGTCTCTGTCTGTTACCTGGGTCCCAATTTGGGCTGGGCTTGGAGAAAGAAGCAGCCATGGGGGCAGTAGACCTCTCTCAGAAGGGTTGAGGGTTCAGGCCCCTACAAAGTTTGGGATTGAGGGTCTGTGCCCCACCTCTGTTGACCCCCAAGTTCTCTCCTGATGGCCCCCTGCGACTGTGCCTATCCTAGGTTGTTCCTTCCCTGAGAAATCTTACCTATCTCTGGCTAACCAGCCATCCTCCAAGGCCAACCAGAGTGATGTGAGGTTCAGTTCCACCTCCTTGGTAGCCTATGTACCTGTGGCCTCCATCAATGGGATAACCGTAAGGGGAAATTGTGTTTCAATAAACTATATTACACAACTGTGAATATTAGACTAATTCAATGAATTGTCTTCAAAGTGTTCTTGCTGTTCTAACCTTTGACCCAATAATACAAAATTTTAGACTTAAGTTTGTTTCTATCAGGTTACAAGCCCTACTTGTGTTCAGAGAATACCACCTCTAGATACCATTGCCACCTTCCTCTGTGCCCTCTGACAGAGTGCAAGGATCTCTTAGCTCTGAAGGAAAACTTCAACCCTTCTCAGCATGAAGCAGCTACAGAAGAGACCTGTGTTCCTTCTCTGAAAGAATCCAGAGCTAAGATCCTTGAGGAGGGATGTGGTAGGAAGTTAGACAGACATAAGCAGAGCAAGGATGATGGGCAAGGTCCTCTATATCCCTTTGAAGCAAGAGAAAAAGTTCTGCTCAAAATATGGAAAACTGGATTACCAAATGAGCAACTGGAGGAAAAATGAGGGGACCCTGGGGCATGCTTCTCACCACACCAACTGCTCTGAAGCTGGTAGGGGTAAAGCATTGGATCCAACACACCAGAGTGAAGAGAGCACCAGAAGGGGGATTATGGATGACTGACCCCAGTGAACACCTCAAGGTCAACATCTTTCAGTGTTATAATTATGCTCTTAACCACTGCTGAGGAAAAGGATGCAGGGATATTTTCTCTAAAGGTTGCTGCAGTAGCTTCCTGTGGCAAATGTCTGGCTTTTGTCTGGTGTTCTAGTTCTTGTCTTTCAGGATCTAATAACTACAATATAAACTGTTCTGATAATTTCACTTTCCCTTATAATAACGGAGATACTAAATTGCCAGCTGATTGCTTTCTGATATGTGGAATCATTCATATATATGTTTTTCATATATACCTGCTGTGAAAGAAAAGAGCCACAAGCTAACCTGACAAACTCAGGAAAGGCCTGTGTGACGGTCTTGCAAACCCAGAGACCTAAGATAACCACAAAAGATGGTTTGAAAATTAAATATCTAACAGGTTATAGTAGGTAGTCATGTCCCAGATATTTCACCTGACAAAGATCAACTTTGATCTTTTACTGAGCCCCTCTGACTTCCTGCATCTAAGATAACATATCTGTGAGATGGCTGGGTAACTTTGTAACTTCCTTTTTACCCCAGACCCCTCAGGGCACAACATATGGCCTTGAGACTTTCCTCATTGTTATTGTTATCAAGTTGTCAACTGTTAATTAGAGTATCCTGTATCCACTTCTGTGAAAGAAGCTCATGTCCATCATTTAACCTTTTTCCCTATCCCAGAGGTTTCCCTGCTTTGCTTTGTTGTCCCACCTCCCTAATCTATCACCAATGAATTTCATGTAACTCACCTACATCCCTTCCCTTTGATTGCAAAGTATAAATATAGAAATGTAACCCGCCATTCTCCGGAGCATTATCTCAATCCGTTGAGGTTCTGCTTCCCGGCACATGTCCACAGTAAGGCTCAAATAAACTCACAAAAAAAATTCTTTACAGGTTTCGCCGAAACCGGTTTGGCTCAGTGGAAGAGCATGGGTCTGTGGACTGAAAGATCCTGGGTTCAATTCCGGTCAAGGGCATGTGCATTGGTTGCGGGCACATCCCCGGTGGGGGGTGTGCAGGAGGCAGCTGGTTGATGTTTCTCTCTCATCGATGTTTCTAGCTCTCTGTCTCTCTCCCTTCCTCTCTGTAAAAAATCAATAAAATATATTTAAAAAAAATTCTTTACAGGTTTCAATGGTTTTTTTTTCGTTAGCACTGCCAACAGCACTGGGGAGAGGACTGGATGTTCCTTAGGATGACTGACTGTCTTTATGCTCCAGAAACCTAAAAAGGCCTTCTCACAGCAGTGGCACCAGACTGCAACAATAATGTCCACCTGTGGAGCCCCGCTGACTATCCTGTTTTGACTGTTTTTGTTATGCCAGTAATGGTAGGCTCCCTTAATTGGAAGTGACCCAGCTGGCATGAAGCCTGGTAACAGCCATGAATGCCACTTCCAGGGCTCTCCATGGGATAAATCAAGAGCTGAGTCAGGTTAGGAAGGCAGTTCAGGAGAACTGGACAGCTCTAGATTATTTGCTGTTGCAGCATAACCACAGTTGTGAGGAATTCAAAGGAATGTGTTGTTTTAGTATTTTTGACAACTCTCAGTTGGTAGAAAACAACATTCAACAAATTAGGGAAACCATCTCCAAGGTAAAACAATGGTAAAGATTTTTTTTTTTTTTTAACTTCCTGGCAACCAAGCCTGTCTGGGATGAGGGAATTCTTTTAATTTTTATCCTGTTTATTATTTGTAATCTGATCATTTGCTGCTGTATTCAATGTCTCCTTTTTAAATCCTGCATTTCACTTTATTCTAGCCCAACAAACTACTTTCAAGGCAGAAGCAAATGCATTCCAGCAGGATGAGACTTTTCACCTAAAACTAATCTTATATATATGAGATGATAGAGATAGCAGTGGGGAATGTTAAGGGCAGAAATATTAACCATGCTCTGTTAACTGTGATTTTTCCATTCTAAAAAAAAAAAAAAGCACATTCTAACCTGAGAGTTGGATAGCTGGGACATGGCAGTTAACCTGGAATGTGGGGAATCTGGTCCATTCTCCTTATCTGAGAATTGCCTATTATCATGGAAATATTAACAACTTTGTTGCTGAAACAATGGAGTCCCAGAGGCACCGACCCTGAGCCCTCATTGACTATAACCTGTAACCATTATACCCATTCTTCTTTTTAATCTTTGTTGTTGAAAGTATTACAGATGTCACCCTTTTTTCCCCTTGACCCTTCTGCTCCCCACTCCAGTCCCATCCCTAGGTCTTCAACCCACTATTATCTGTGTTCATGGGTTATACATACAGGCATTTAAATACTTTGGTTGATCTCTTCCCTCTCTTCCCTCCCCACTGCCATTTCCTCTGAGGATTCTCATTCTGTTGAATGCTTCCATGTCTCTGGATCAATTTTGTCAGTTTATTTTGTTCATTAGATTCCACATATAAGTGATATCATGTGATACTTGGCTTTCTCTGACTGACTTATTTCACTTAGCATAATGCTCTCCAAGTTCATCCATGTTGTCTCAAAGGGTAAGAGATCCTTCTTTTTTTACAGCTTCATAGTATTCCATTGTGTAAATGTACCACAGTTATTGTACCCATTCTTATTTCTTTTGCCTACCTCCCCATGCCTGTAATTCCTTTTGCCCACTTCCCCATGCAATCTTTTTCCTTCTACCCAATATAGGTTTGGGGAAGGGGGGGCGGTGAGGAAAAGGAAATTGTAGATGACCTGCTACTCTCCCATATGCCAGCATTATTGGAATAAACACTCATATATGATTCCAGCCTGTCTTTGCTTAATTGGCTCAAGGAGTGACAAATATCCTGGACACATTGGTTGTCCAGTTTCAAAACAAAAACTGGAACCAGTTTTTTTTTTTTATTTAAAAACAAAACAAAACAAAAAAACAAAACCCAGATCTAACCAGTTTGGCTCAGTGGATAGAGCATTGGTCTGCAGACTGAAGGGTCCCAGGTTCAATTCTGGTCAAGGGCATGTACCTTAGTTGCAGGCACATCCCCAGTGGGGGTGTGCAGGAGGCAGCTGATCGATGTTTCTTTCATCGATGTTTCTAAATCTTGATACCTCTCCTTTCCGATATGTAAAAATCAAATACACACACACACACACACACACACACATACACACACACTGAGTGGCCAGATTATTATGACCACCTGATGTTTGTTGTTTGTAGGCAAATTAGCCATACACTGAATCATATGGGATATAGAAGCCGAAGGCCTGTTCGAATACCTTTGCTGCCTGCAGTTACCAAGATAAAACATCTCCAATTCACACTGGGACACAAGGATTGGATAGTAGAGCATTGGAAAAAAGTCATGTGGTCCAATGAATCATGTTTCCAGTTGCATCATGCAGATGGCAAAGTGAGAATTTTTCAGAAACAGCATGAAAGCATGTACCCCATATGCATGAGTACAACCTTTCAAGCTAGTGGGGGGCAGTGTTATGGTTTGGGGCATGTTTTCCTAGCATGATTTGGGCCATGTGGAACAACATCAGAATAGCACAACCTCCCTAAGTATCATGGCTGATCAAGTTTACCCTCTCATGTTGATGGTGTATCCCAATGGAGATGGCTTCTTCTGGCAAGACAATGCACCATGCCATGGTGCTCATATTGTGCAGAAGTGATTTCAAGAACATGAGGGTAACTTTACCTTGCTTAGGTGGCCCCACAATCACCAGACTCAACCCAATTAAGCATTTGTGGGACAAAGTTAAAAGAGCCATCATGCAGCTGGTTTCACAACCATCAAATCTCACAGAACTGGGCAGTGCTACTCATCAGGCATTGTGTAATATTCCTTGCATTACCTTTCAACATCTCCTGGAATCAATGCCAAGAAGAATCACCGCAGTATGAAGGCAAAAGGTGGCCCAACGAAGTACTAATGGGGTGGTCATATGAATCCGATCACTCAGTGTATATGACATATAGACATGGACAACAATATGGTGACAGGGAGAAGAAAATGGAAAGGGGGGTTGGGGAGATGGAAGTGGGCAAAGGGGTGAGCAGGAACAGAAAGAGACTTGACTTTGTGATAAGTGCATGATAGCAATATGCAACTGATGTTTATTGAGTTGTACACTTGAAACCTGTATGGTTTAATTAACAAATGTCACGCCAATAGATTTGATTTACAAAAATAGCGTAAGTGGAAGGTCCCTGTGTATAGAATACTAACCAAAGGCCTGTAAGTTTTACTTCCTGTCATGAGAGAAATACTAATGAGGCATGTATAATCTGAGTATGCAGAAGCTAAGCTACAGAGCCCAACATTTGTTAGTGTAAGGCCAGACCTGAGGTATGTCAGAAAGTTCTTGTTGAAGAGGGCAAAAAACTACTTACCCCTGAATTTAAAACCCACCTTGATGCTTAAAGTGGTCACAGACCAGGATCTACAGCATAATATTCAGTAGGAGCTAGTTTCAAATGATGAATGTCTAGCTCACCCTAGACCTGCCAATCAAAATCTATATTTGAACAAGATCTCAAATTCATGTACATATTCATGTTGGGGAAGTTCTGACCTGGAATGGTATTTCTCATCTCTGCACTGTTGCATTGTAAGATGTTGAGAGCCATCCTTGCCCTCAATGCACTAGGTGCCAGTAGCACCTCCCTAGTTGCAACAGCAACAACAAAATTTCCAGACTTTGCTAGGTGTTCCCTAGAGGCAAAATGACCTCTGGTTGCCAACCCCTGGTCTGGAACAGAGAGCTGGAAACAGCTTCATGGAGTCCAATCAAAGCTCACCTCTTATTTAGTTCATAATTTTGAGCAGATCACTTCACCCTCTAAATCCCATTTTTGCAAATGTAGAATGAAGTTCATAATAGTACAACCTCAGAGAAAGGACTCATATAAAAATGAAATGAGACAATCCACATAATAAGAATTTAATTTCAGTCCATGGTGTATAAAAAGATCTGAATATTATAATGAATAAATGTTACTTAAGTGAAGAACTAAATGCCAACTCTTAATTTGAATTAAAAGCATGAGTCTCCTAATAGACTTATCAAAAGCATCATGCAGCCAAGGATTAAAGTACCATGGTATTAAAGCAAAGGAATTCACCTCTCTTCCTTGTTCAAGAGAGGAATAGCAATTTCTAGAGATATGAGGAGTTGTTGCCCTCCAGTTTTCAATACTTTAGAGGTCCAGACAGGTTCCTCAGTATTAGATTTGGAGAAAACACTAACACAAGTTTGGGAAATGGTGCAAGGAGGTTAGACTCTGGAAGGCAGGTGAGTTTATTGAAAAACAAAATTAAGGCAGGGTTCACCTGACTTCTAATATGGTCTACTGGGAATAGTCAGGACAAAAGGTTCTTTCTGTCCAGATCAGTGCCCTAAGGGAAATGACGTACTCAGAGGGGGAGGTAACAATGGAAACAGTATCTAATGAGCAGGTATAGGTAGCTGACAATATCTCTTCTGCTACGTGTGCAATCTTGATCTGGAAAGAACATGGTTGTTGCTTTGGATTCCTTAGTTGCTGTAGTCCAGTGCTTCACTCCTTCCTGCTCACTTGACTGAGGACAGAGCTTCAGTCTCCATCATCAACCATCAACAGGAATTTGGACTTTCATACAGAATTTTTTTTTCTAGAGCCTCATCCAGGTGAGTCTGAGAGCCCAGTAGGTACTAAAGGAAAGATTCTTGAGTGGATGGAAGATTCAACAATACAACAGTCAACAATACAGGGGTAATTGTTGACTGTTACATGGTGTGATGGAAGTCCAGTTGGATAAGGCTGAGGAAGGAATGGGGGGCATAAAGTGATTCCAAGGAAGTTTTGAAGTTCAGGAGAGTTGGAAAACAGTATTAGATGTGAATGTGTAAGCAGTGAAGTGAGGGCATTTAAATCTTTTTCAGATGGGGTGTATTTGAGCAAATTCTGTATTTATTATGTTTTCCTAGTCTTTTATCTCCTTTTACCCATTTCATTTTGAATTAGAGATGAATTATTATGGTTTTCTTTCAGCTGTGAATATTATATTTTATTCCATTTTATTCCATTTCATTTGAACTCACTATATATACTATAGGTTTTATTTTCTCTACCAATATTTATTTCATTAATTCTTTTAATGATATCGAGACTGGCTTGTGTAGGATTTTGTAAAGTATGATTTGGGGAGGACTTTGTGGACCAGAACTGGAGGGTAACCATTGGGTGTGTCGCAAAGAGACAATATCCTGAAGTTCAAGAGCAAGGAAGGAATGATGCCACAAAGAAAAGGAAGAGAAGGGCCAGCCTCATCCACTATTGGGTCATATGAAAACATGAAATAGATACAAGAATAACAATCAGATCAGGAGGTGAGGCAGATGCCATGATGAGGCCAGCAGAGCAAAAGGTCCAGTCAGTATGTGGTCTCTTGAGCCCTAGGTAACTTCAGCATCACACTGGATGCCTCTTCTCTCTAAACTGGCTCTCCGTTGGGTTCTTCACTCACTGTTTTCTTCTCCTTTGCAGCAACTGTTATCCTTTTAAAACTATATCTTCCTTTACTGCATTATTCCAGAGTATAAGCCTTTTTCATTGTGATCAGGCATGTGTGCATGTGAAAACACACAAATACATATGAATGTACACACAGAGAAAAACAAGGAGAAGTATCACCAGTGATACTCATATATTTACTAACAGAAACTGTGGTAAACTTTTGTAGCTATTGACCAAATATGTCGATCAAATTAGGGGGATGGACATTGCTGCTCTATTTGGGTAAGAATATTAACATTTAGAATGGATTGGCTCTCTCTCCAAATTCAAACAGCTAACATGTGGCAGATTCAAAATTCAGTTACATACCCCAGCCTGTGTGACTCAGGCTCAATCCCCAGTAGGGGGCATGCAAGAGGCAGTAAATCAATGATTTTCATCATTGATATTTCTATCTCTTTCTCCTTTCCTCTCTGAAATCAATAGAAATAATTTTTAAATATATATATTACATAGAAACAAAATTAATAAAGTGCAAAATCATTAAGCTATGTAACAAGGAATTCAAAACACAAATGATAAAGGACACCATAACCAGCAGTCCACAGAGCCCGTGCAATTTCAAATCATGCTCTGGGCTCCTAATAGATGATAGATAGATGATAGATAGATAGATAGATAGATAGATAGATAGATAGATAGATAGATAGATAGATAGAACATTACCACAAAATGCAAATTGTAGAATTTCAATGGTTAGTAATGCCCATTTATAAGAAAATTAATAATGTTATTTTTTCATTCTTAGTCATCACCTCCATCACATGGGACCAGGCAATGACACAGGTGGTTCACAATTTCTCCTTCTGGGATTTTCAGAAAAACCAGAACTGCAGGCCCTCATATTTGGGCTTTTCCTCTCCATGTTCCTGATCACTGTGTTAGGAAACCTGCTCATCATCCAGGCTGTCAGCTCAGACTCCCACCTCCACACACCCATGTACTTCTTCCTCTCCAACCTGTCCTTGGTAGACATCTGTTTCACTTCCACCACCATCCCAAAGATGCTATGGAACCTCCAGACACAGAGCAAAGCCATCACCTATTATGGCTGCATCACACAGATGTATTTTCTCACACTCTTTGGAGGTTGGGACAACTTCCTTCTAACTGTGATGGCCTATGACAGGTATGTGGCCATCTGCCACCCACTGCACTACACAGCCATCATGAACCCCGGGCTCTGTGGTCTGCTGGTTCTGGTGTCCTTTATCATTAGTGTTTTGAATTCCTTGTTACATAGCTTAATGATATTGAGACTGTCCTTCCCTGCAGAATTAGAAATTCCCCACTTTTTCTGTGAAATTAAGCAGATGATCAAACTTGCCTGTTCTGACACCTCTCTTAATGACATAATGATGTATTTGACAACTGGGCTGTTGGCTGCTGGTCCCCTGGCTGGGATCCTTTACTCTTACTCTAAAATAGTGGCCTCCATATGTAGAATGTCATCAGCTCAGGGGAAGTATAAGGCATTTTCTACCTGTGCATCTCACCTCTCAGTAGTCTCCTTATTTTATTGTACAGTCTTAGGCGTGTACCTCAGCTCTGCTCCTACCCGCACCTCACAGTCAAGTGCAATCACCTCAGTGATGTACACCGTGGTCACACCCATGCTGAACCCTTTCATCTACAGTCTCAGAAACAAAGACATAAAGAGGGCTCTGAATAGCTTGTTGGGGATGGCTGGTATAAATGGGGACAAATGTTTGGGGCTGAAAAAGGGCCCTTGATTGCATGGCTCAACCCCTTGAAACCAGAAGCTGTGATTGATCATGTGGAAGAGAACTGGATGAAAATTTATTCCCTGGCATGTCCATTTTTTGTGTTCAACTTCTCTATATAATTTAAGTTTATCAAGCTTCTGGTCTAATATATAGACAGTTTTCTGTTTTTACTATTTTTATACAATCTCAAAATGTTTCTCAACCTTGCATCAGAAACATTTGGAAATTTCCATATCTTTCATGGGACCACATGGATTTCTTTAAAATAATTTCTTCTCAATTGCCATATATCATGCTAAGAAATTTTCCTCTTGTTTTCCTGAAAAAATAATCAGGGTTGTATTAGTCATATGGACAAAATTACATGTGGCATTTAAGGACTTTTATTTAATTATATTGTACAGGGAAATATGAAACCAGTTTTCACTTTGTATCAGTCATTCATTTTTACATCACTATTTCTTCCTGATAATGTAGATTTTAAATGTTGTTCCATTAAGTCTCAGCTTATTGATCAAAAGACATTCATTATAAATGCCTGGGGCACTCATTTGAGCATGAATTCCTGTGACACTGACCTGAGCCAATGTTGTGCCTGGACCAGCCCTTGTGGTCCTTTATTATGATTGCAAGATGCATGCAAGCAGCAACCTTCAGAGAACCTGGTAAAAGCAAGGTCCATTACTCATAAACCCTGCTCACACACCCTGCCTGAAGTCCACACAAGAGGTCATGAGGAGGGAAGGGGTGGGGAAGTATGAGGAAAGAGAAAAATGAGGAGGAGGAAGAGAAAGAAGGAAGAGGAGGAATAAGAGAAAGGGGGAAGGAGAGAGAACACAACTGTGGTCCCTACATCTATTACAGTCACTCTTTCTTGGTGAATTTAAAACTTAAGAGCAGGTGTTAGTGTGTGAAAAGTGAAAAGAAGAGTCACCCATGTGGTCAGTTATCTATGTTATCCAGGGCTTTCCATAGGAGAACTTCCTGGGTCAGTTGGCCTGGGTGCTTATCTCATAGCCTGTCACAGAGGTGGCCATATGTTTATTCAACATGGTTATCTTTCAAATGAATGCCTTGGAAATTAAGAATTCAGTGTCAGGCAATTACACTACAAACATGTTTTTCTGCTTTATAACTGGTCTCCTGGCTTTATGGTGCTATTCAGCACACTGTCCCAAATTACCACTATAGACACTGACAAAAATTGACTATCAAATGTAGATCTACTACTGACATCTACATGGAAAGGCAAGTTTTCATCAATTGATCTAATACAGCTTTAATATCAGAGATGACCTGACATATGAGGAAGCAAAATTGTTAAGCACTAATTTTGTTACTGTGCAAAATCTTGCTTTTTCATGCTGTAATCATCAAAGTATGAAAGATTGATGTCCATGTATAAGGGAATTTATGCATTAGGGTCAGTGACTGGTTAGTGTACTTTTAATTTTTAATAAATTATATTTTTTTCTTCTTGAAAATTCCAGTGCTGTCTACAATTATTACCTCTCCATAGCTCCAATGAAAATACTTACTTATAAATGATGTCATGTAGAAGAAAAGAGCACCGCTAATGAAACTGAAAAGCTCAAGGGGGTGGGGGAAGGAGGAGGGATTGCATAGTAGCCTTAGAAACTCAAAAACCTAATGCAACTACATAAGATGGTCGGAAATTAAAACTTTCTAACTAAGAGCAGGTTATAGCAGGCAGTCATCTCCTAGACTAGAATCTTCCATGACAAAATCAATCTTTGTCTTAATGATGATATATATTGTCTACTTTATTGTTGACAGTATTGCAGGAATCTCCCATTCTCTTCTTTGCCCCCTCTACTCAGCACCCACCCCACCCCAGGCCTTTACCACATTATTGTCAGTGTCCATATGTTATGCAAATGTACATATAGGGCCTTTGGTTAATTCCTTCCTGTCCCTGCTCCCAGACCCATCTACGCTGCCATGTGTCTTCTATCCATGCATTCATGTTTCTGGAACATGAATGAATGGAATAGTTTATTTTGCTCATTACATTCCACATATAAGTGAGATTATATAATATTTCTCTTTCTCTGGCTGATTTATGTCATAAATTCCAGGTCCATCCATGCTACCACAAAGGGTAAGAGCTTTTTTCACAGCTACATAGTATTCCATTGGGCAAATGTAGTACAGCTTTTTCATTCACTCATTTGCTCATGGGCACCTGGGTTGTTTTCAGACCTTAACGATTATAAATAATGCTGCTATGAACATAGGGGTGCATATATTCTTCCTGATTTGGTGCTTGGGGATTCTTAGGCTATATTCCCAGAAGTGGAATCTCTGGGTCAAACAGAAGTTCGATTTCTTTTTTTTTGAGGAAATTCCATACTGTTTTCCACAATTGCTGCAACAGTGTGCATTCTAACTAGCAGTGCACTAGTGTTCTTTTTTCCCCCTCCACAGCCTTACCAGCACTTGTTGTTTGCTGATGATGGCCATTCTGGCAGGTGTGAGGTGATACCTCATTGTAGTTTTAATTTGCATGTCTCTGATGTTTAATGACCTTGAGCATTTTTTCTATTAGCTATATGTGGGTTCTCTTTGGAGAAGTGTCTACTCAGGTCCTTTGCCCAATTTTAATTGGATTGTGTGTTTTTTTCCCCTCGTGCTGAGCTGTGTAAGTTCATTATATTTTTTGGAAATTAACCCCTTATCAGATCGATCATTGGTAAATATGTTCTTCCATACAGTTGGTTTTCATTTCATTTTGTTGATGGTTTCTTCGGCCATGCAGACACTTTTGAATTTGATGTAGTACCATTTGTTGATTTTATCCTTTGTTTCCCTCTCCCTAGGAGATATCTGAGATATTACTGCCTATGTTTTCTTCTAGAATTTTTATGGGTTCGTGGCTTACAATTAAGTACTTTATCCTTTTGAGTTTATTCCTTTGTATGGTGTAAATTGGTGGTCTAATTTCATGTTTTCTTTGTACATGTCCATTTTTTCCAAATCGACTTATTGAAGAAACAGTCTTGCTGCATTACATGCTCTAGACTCCTTTGACAAAAATTAACTGACCATAATGGTTGATATCTTGGAATCTCTATTCTGATCCATTAATCTATTTTTTTTGTGTGTCTGCTCAGGCCCTTTGCCCAATTTTAATTGGATTGTTTCAATTACATGCTGTTTCAATTACATGCTGTTTCAATTGGATTGTTTCAATTACATGCTGTTTCAATTACAGTGGCTTTGTAATATAGTTTGATATCTGGGATTGTGACCACTACAACTTTGTTCTTTCTCAAGATTGCTGAGGATATTCAGAGTCTTTTTTGGTTCCATATGAATTTTTGGAATATTTTTTTTAGATCTCTGAAATATGCTTTTAGTATTTTAATATGAGTTGCATTGAACTCATGGATTGCTTTGGATAGTATGGACATTTTATTTTTTTAAAATATATATTTTATTGATTTTTTTACATAGAGGAAGCGAGAAGGATAGAGAGTTAGAAATATCGATGATTCCTCCTGCACAGCCTTAATTCATTTATTTAATCTCATAATTTTTTGGTGCAGGCTTAAGGTTGTCTATGTGCAATGTCGTAAAATTGAAGATGTCATGGGAATATTGGAGAAATACATGCAAAAAAAATTAAACTAGACTACCAACTTACACCATACACAAGAATAAACTTAAAATACATAAAAGATTTAATTGTAATTCATGAAACCATAGAAATATGAAAAGAAAACATAGGCAGCAAAATCTTTCACATCTCACATAGCGGAATTTTCACAGATACATCTCCGAGGACAAGAGAAACAAAGGAAAAACAAACAAGTAGGACTACATCAAACTAAAAAGCTTCTGCACAGCAAAAAGCAAGCAAACAAACAAAAACACAACATCTTTAAAATGCAAAGGGTAGTTGGTCCGAAGGTTGTGGGTTATTGTTAAGCTGATTAACAAAATGCAAAGGGAACCCACTGTATGAGAGAACATATTTGCCAATAATACATTTGGTAGGTGTCACATGATAATTCAACACACCAACAAACAAGTATTGACAAGGATGTGGGAAAAAGGGAATCCTAGTTCATTACTGGTGGTAAAGCAATCCTGAGAAAGAAGAACAAAGAAGGTGGAATCTCAAAACCATGTATCAATCTGTATTACAAAATCACTGTTCTCTAAACAGCTAGGTACAGTCACAGGAACAGGCACATAGATCAATGGAATAGAATAGAGAACCCAGAAGTCGACCCAATCCACTATGCCCATTTATAGTTGACAAAGGAGGCATGAACATACAAAGGAGTCAAGACAGTCTCTTCAACAAATGGTGTTGGGAAAATTGGACAGATAAATTATAGATAAATAAATAAATAAATAAATAAATAAATTTAGATCACCAAATTACACCATACACAAAAATAAACTTAAAGTGCATAAAGGACTTAAACATAAGACAGAAAACCATAAAAATTCTAGAGGAATCCATAGGGAGTAAAATCTCAGACATATGCCAAAGGAACATCTTCACTAATAATGCACCTAGGGCAATGGAAGCGGAAGAGAAAATAAACAAATGGGATTACATCAAAATAAAAAGCTTTTCACAACAAAGGAAACCACTAATAAAAAAATAAAAAATAAAAAACAAGAAAGCCACTGCATGGGAGAACATATTTACCAATGATATCAGCAATAAAGGTTTAATCTCCAAAATTTACAGAGAACTTATACAACTTAACCAAAAGGAGATAAACAACCCAATCAAAAAATGGACAACTAATCTAAATAGACACTTTTTGAAAGAAGACAAAAGGAAAGCCAAGAGACATATAAAAACATGCTCAAAGTCACTAATCATCAGAGAGATGCAAATCAAGACAACAACTCACATCTGTCAGAATGACTATCATCAACAAATCAACAAACAACAGTGTTGGTGAGGATGCAGAGAAAAAAAACTCTTTTGCACTGCTGAAGGGAATGTGCAGCCACTGTGGAGAACAGTATGGCGTTTCCTCAAAAAACTGAAAATGGAACTTCCATTTGACCCAGTAATCTTACTCCTAGGGATATATCCTAAGAAACTGGAAACACCAATAAGAAAGGATATATGCACCCCTATGTTCATAGCAGTGCAATTTACAATAGCTGAGATTTGAAAATAGCCTAGGTGCCCGTCAGCAGATGACTGGACATCTACACAATGGAATACTATGCTGCCATAAAAAAGAAGGAATTCTTACCATTTGCAGCAACCTGGATGGAATTGGGGAACATTATGCTAGGTGAAATAAGCCAGTCAATAAAAGAAAAAATTCCACATGATCTCACTCATTTTTGGATAATAAAGAACATTATAAACCAATAAACAAAAAGATAGATGCAGAAACAGTAAAGCATCAAACAGACTGTCAAATTACAGGAGGAAAGTTAGGGAGAGGTGGGGGGGATAAGAGATCGACCCAAGGATTTGTATGCATGCATATAAGCATAACCAATGGATGCAAAACACTGATGGATGAGGGCATGTATGGGAGTTGGGTGGGGATGGGGCAATGATAAGATATGTACACATATAATACCTTAATAAAAAATGGAGAAAAGAATTGGAGGAAAATGAAGCTAAAAGAACAAATGGATAAACTAAAATGAAATTAAAAGAAAGTACAAATGAAAACCAAAGATTTAAAGTAGAATCTTTGAGGAAGATGGCAGCAGAGCTGGTGGAAGTTGCTCTCTCCTCTTCCCAGAACAGATTTGGAATGACAACTAAATTATACAACAATCAACCTGAAGATCCCACTGAAAACAGCTGAATAGAAATCTTATAAACAAATATTTACAGAAGAAGCCACATCGAGACCAGGGCCATCTTTCCTGGTGCAAACACTCCCTTCCAATCTGCATCAGCCTAGCGGACTGCACAAGCCTCATGCTCCTAGCCTTCTGGTCTGAGCTCACAGCCCACAAAAGAGTGTGCTGTCTGAGCCTGTACTAGGAATGGGGAGTTGGTAACTGTATTTCTAGAAACTCATATCAATGCAACAGAAAATTACTTAAACCTGCAGCACAGGTTTATTGAGCTTTTCCTGGTAACCATTTATGTCTAACCACCCTCCCTCAACACCGTTTTCTGTCTTCAGCTAACGATGGTGGCTAAGGTGGTATTTTCAGAATTACTTAATTTTCCAAAGTTTCCATCTCAGTTTGCTTAACTACATTTTCTGATGTGCACTCAATGACAAAATCACCTATGGATGCATTTCTCAGAATGTATCCCTGTTTATTAAGCAGTGCATAACGATATATTTTTCATTCAAAATCTTAAGCCAACAGTTTTTGGTGAAGATGGCCTACAACTACTTGCCCGTTACTCTACCACAGGACCAAACCTTGCTACTCAAAGAGTGGTCCTCAGACCAGAACCTCAAAACCCGCTTTTCCTGGAACTTTTGAGAAATGCAGATGCCTCAGGCCCACCAGCACCTGCTGGATCAGTATCTGTACTTGAACTACAATCGTGGGTGATTCATATTGATAAAGACTACTAGGAATTTAAGGAAACATAACCAGTCAAGAGGGTCTATGGGAAGAGATAGCACTAATGGAATTTCTCACACTGTATGTAATCAGGAAAGCCCTACAGGAAGAACTCTATATTGATAAAACTCCATAGTTCTAAATTTCCCTTCCCTCTTCCTTTCCCCTCCATAAAGACCCTCCATCTTAGCCCACAGGCTAGAGTGTGCATGTAGCTTATCATGTCTGCATGCATGGGTTGCAATACTTTATTTTTCCTGAACAAACCCTTTTGGTAATGAAACGCCTATCAATGTTATTTTTTAAAGTCAATAATAAGCACTGTGAACTTGAAGAAAGGCCCCTCTAGACTAGGAATTTTTACCTTCTAAATGTGACATAATTATTTGTGTTGGGTATTACAAATATTTAGCAGCCTACTTTCAGATTTTCCCTCATTGGGAAGCAGTGCACAGTTTGAGAACGGAAAGCATCATGACAGATTCTAAACACCTTACTCTGATTATAATGTTGGATTGGTCACTAAACTTCCTCAAGCCCACTACTGCAATGGAGAATGAAAATGATAATTTTATCAGTTCAGAGAGAGTACTTTTATAAACTTTAAATCAAATAATACATATAATCTACTAAACTCAAATTATACAGCATAAAATTATGTCTCACAATTAACAAAGATCGTATAATATGGGACTACATAGAAGCTCTTATCTTCTGATATAATTATGAAATTTCTCCTTAATTTGAAAAATGTTTTATGAAGCCAAGGAGGGTGGTACACAAAGCTTTACATCAAAATCACACAGTCCTCTCCCTTCTTAAAGAGAAAAATTTCAATTCTCTGGAGGTATCATGGCTTGTGCCTCACAATAATTCAGTGCTTTGAAAAGCCAGGGTTCCTAGTCAAGCCAGTCTCCATCTTGGACTTTAGAGAAAATGTAATTCAAAGTTGGGTAAAGTGCTGCGAGATGAGACCTCAAGAGGGTCATAAAGAAGAAGTAACAAAGACAGGATTCACTTAACGTCTAACCTGGTCTTTTGGGAACAGAGAATCGGCAGGAACATTTTCCATTCTGTTCAGACCAGTGTGTCCCACAGGGAAACCAGGTGCTCAGAGGCAGGAGCAACTTTGCAAACGGGTATCCAACGAATAGATAAAGGAGGAATAATATATCCTATGAGGCAGACTTGCAACATGTGCAACGTTAGGCTGGAAAAGAACGTAGTTGTTTCTTTTGGAGTCTTTCGTCTGACTCAGAGACTAACTAGTGCCTGACTCTTTCCAGCTCTTTTATCCGAGAACAGAGCTTCAGTTTCACACATTAACCATCCAGGGAGCAGCAATTCAGGATTCTACAAGGAGCCCATCCTTTCAGAGACCCATCCAGGTGAGTCTGAGAGTGCAGCAGATGCTATGGGAAGATTTAAGGAATGCATCCCAGATTTTCCCCCGGAGGTAACCTGAGAGCCTAACCAGGCTAGCTCAGAGCTGAAAGACTGCCATATCTGTTTGCTAGGCAGGTGAATACATAGTTAATACATTTAGTATGCTAAATTAGTTTTGTCCTGAAAACATTGCTGTTTGGCATAGAATTCCTTTATATGTGTATAGATGGGATTTAGGGGAATGTATGAAAATATATTAGTTTTGTGTGGTCAATTCTATCAGTCTGTCATATTGTGTCTTCTGCCATGACTTTTAACGAAGACAGTTCTACATCTAACCTTGGCAAAAATATTTTTTTTTGCCTTCAATTAATGATCTTTTCCATCCATTTTCTAAGCATAATCTATTGATGCTTATATATGTAGAAATTATAACTGTGGATACTGCTTACTCCACTGTCTTTTAAAAGTATATTTTTGTATTTTTATTTCCTCTGGGACAACTTGAAGTGTACCAACATTCACAATATGGGGGTGCCAGAAGGAGAAAAGAGAGAGCAAGATATTGAAAACTTATTTGAATAAACCAAAGAACTTATGCACTTATAAGCATATCACATGGACACAGGCAATAGGGTAGTGAAGACTTGGGGAGCTGGAAAGGGGCTGGGAGGAGGGGGAAAGGAGGGATGGGAGATATCTGAAATATTATCAATGATAAAAATATACTTAAAAATAATAATAACGACCAAAAACAACCCCTACCTGGTGAAAGAAACAAACTTACAACTTCAGGAAGTGCAGAGAATCCAAAACAAGAGGAACCCATAGAGGCCTACATCAAGACACATCATAATTAAAATGCCAAAGGTTAAAGTCAAAGAGAGAATCTTTTTTAAAAAATTAAATTATTATCTGTGTATATATCTTACCATTCCCCCCCTCATACATATCCTCCCTCCCCAGAGTTTTGTGTCCATTGGTTGTACTTATATGCATGTATAGAAGTCCTTCGGTTGATCTATTATCTCCCCCAGATCTCTCTACCCTTCCCGTGGTAATTGGACAGTCTGCTTGTTGCTTTACTATCTATATATCTATTTTTTGGTTCATCAGTTTATAAGTTCTTTATTATTCATAAATGAGTGAGGTCATGTGGTGTTTCTCTTTCATTGACTGGTTCATTTCACTCAGCATGATGTTCTCCAATTCCATCCAGGTTGCTACAAATGCAAATGATGAGAATTCCTTCTTTTTATGGCAGCATAGTATTCCATTGTGTAGATGTACCATAGTTTTTTTATCCAATCCTCTGCTGACGGGCACCTACACTGTTTCCAAATTCTAGCTATTGTAGATTGTGCTGCTATGAACATAGGGGTGCATATATCCTTTCTGATTGGTGTTTCTAGTTTCTTGGGATATAATCCTAGGAGTAAGATTATTGGGTCAAATGGGAGTTCCATTTTCAGTTTTTTGAGGGTTCTCCACAGTGGTTGTTGCACCAGTCTGCATTGCCACCAGCAGTGCACGAGAAATGAGAGAATCTTAAAAGCAGCAAGAGAAAAGCAGTTAGTTACCTATGAGGGAGTGCCCATACAACTGTCAACTCATTTCTCAACAGAAATATTCAAAAGAAAAAGATTAAAAATATATATATGAACAATAAAATGTCAATAAATGCGTGTCTATTATCAATGGAATAAAAAAATCAAGATAAATGAACAAGGAATCTAATGAATAAAATTAACTGATGAATAAAATACAACCAGAGGCATGGAATAGACTGACCAATCTCAGTGGGAAGTGAGGAAGGGGGCAGGAAGAGATTATTACCTATGGAAACAAAAGGAAGGATGCTGAAGGACTGGGGTGGGTGGGAACTGGGTGGAGGTATATAGCAGGGTGATAAAGGGGGACATCTATAATACTCTCGATAATAAAGATTTGAAAATAAAATCAAAGCACTGTAATCCAAAACCACCTTGGGAAAGGGTCTAAGTAGGATAGAAAATCCTAATCAGAGCTGTCAGGGGCTGGGTTGTGTCTTAAAGGCCATGATACATACAAATACTATTTATTACTTCACTGCAAAATATAACTGTAGCATTTCAACTAAATTAGTAATGGCCATTTATGTAAAACGTAATCATGATATTTTTTCTTTCCTACTAGTCACCTTCACCACATGGGACAAGGCAATGATACCCCAATTTCAGAATTTCTTCTTCTGGGATTTTCAGAAGAACTAGAATTACAGTCCCTCATATTTGGGCTTTTCCTCTCCATGTACCTGATCACTGTGTTGGGAAACCTGCTCATCATCCAGGCTGTCAGCTCAGACTCCCACCTCCACACACCCATGTACTTCTTCCTCTCCAACCTGTCCTTGGTAGACATCTGTTTTACCTCCACCATTGTCCCAAAGATGCTGTGGAATATCCAGACACAGAGAAGAGTCATCACCTATGCAGGCTGCATCACCCAGATTTATTTTTACATACTCTTTGCAGTGTTGGATGACATCCTCTTGACTGTGATGGCCTATGACCGCTTTGTCGCCATCTGCCATCCCCTGCACTACATGGTCATCATGAACCCCTGGCTCTGTGGACTGCTGGTTCTGGTGTCTTGGATCATAAGTGGCCTGAATTCCCTGTTACAAAGTGCAATGGTATTGCAGCTGTCCTTCTGTATGGACTTGGAAATCCCCCACTTTTTCTGTGATCTTAAACAGGTGGTCCAACTTGCCTGTTCTGACACCTTCCTTCATACTGTGGTGATGTATTTTATGACTGTGCTACTGGGTGCTGGCCCCCTCGCTGGTATTATTTACTCTTACTCTAAAATAGTCTCCTCTATACAGGCAATGCCATCAGCTCAGGGGAAGTATAAGGCATTTTCTACCTGTGCATCTCATCTCTCAGTAGTCTCCTTATTTTATTGTACAGTCCTAGGAGTGTACCTCAGCTCTGTTCCTACCCACACCTCACAGTCTAGAGCTGCTACTCACAGCTCACATTCAAGTGAAGTAGCCACGGTGATGTACACTGTGGTCACACCCATGCTGAACCCCTTCATTTACAGTCTCAGGAACAAAGACATTAAGAGGGCCCTGCGTAGATTTTTTGGGATGGCAGGTATAAAGGGGATAATTATGCTGAGGTTGAAAATGTGGCCTTGATTTTGAGGCTGCAGGGCTCAAAATCAGAAATTGTGATTCCATCAGATTGTAGTTTTGAAGACTTGCTTCTTTTATTTCTGACCTTGAGTTTCCTATTTTTGTTTTAACTTCTCTATACAATTTCAAGTACCATTTTATTAAGCTTTCTGCATTGTCTATTATGTACACAGTTTTTCCCTTTGTCCTTTTTTTCCTACTGTGATCAGAAATATTTGGAAATTTTCATTTACTTCAATGTCTTAACAATAATTTCTTCTCAAATAACATATATCATTGTAAGTAATTTGACATTGTATTCACAATAAAATGTAAGTTTTATTACTCATAGGTTCTGCAAACCCAAAAGTCATACAAGAAAGTGTGTGTGTGAGTGTGTGTGTGTGTGTGTGTGTGTGTGTGTGGGAAAGGTCTGGTCTCCTCCAACTGCCCTCCCCTGCAGGTATTGGTTCTCCCCAACTGTCCTCCCTTGCAGGCCTGGCCACCTATAACTGCCCTTCCCTGCTGGCCTGGTCTCCCCCAACTGGTCTCCTTGGCAGGTCTGGTCCCTCCCCCTTACTTCTCTCCTCTGCCAATCTGCCCCCTCCCCCACAACTGCCCTTCCGTGCTGGTCTAGTTCCTACCAATTGCCCTCCTCTGCTGGCCTGATAACTCCTAACTGCCTCCTCTGCAGGCCTTCTTGTGTCCACATGGGTGCAGTCATCTTTGGCCACATGGGAGCAGCAATCTTGTTTGTTGGAGTGATGGTCAATTTGCTCTTTTATTAGATAGGATGTATAGATGTATTGGAGGGATGTATGAATTTTATAAATTTTGTGTGGTCAGTTCAGTCAATCAGTCAAATTACACTGAATGGCCGGATTATTATGATCTCTGAACACATAATAGTTCTGAAACTGGTTTGGCTCAATGGATAGAGCGTCAACTTGGGGACTGACGGGTCCCGGGTTAGATTCCGGTCAAGGGTACATACCTTGGTTGCGGGCATATCCCCAGTAGGGGGTGTGCAAGAGGCAGCTGATCAATGATTCTCTCTCATCGATGTTTCTAATTCTCTATCTCTCTCCCTTCTTCTCTGTACAAAATCAATAAAATATATTTTAAAAAATAGTATGACCACTTACTGAGTGTGTGTGTGTGTATGTATATGTGTATGTATATGTATATGTGTATGTATATGTAATATGAGGCCTAGTGCATGAATTCGTGCAAGGATGAGATCCAGCCAGCCTGCCCAGGGGTAGGGGATGTGGGCAGTTGGCTGGCCCGCCTACTAGTTGAACTCCTGGCTAATAATTTGCATATTAGCCTTTTATTATATAAGATATACACTGAGTGTCCAGAACATTATGCATTCAGAGATCATAATAATGTGGCCACTAAGTGTATGTCTCCCCATTATATTTTTTAAATTTAATTCTTTATTGTTTAAAGTATTACATGTGTTCCTTTTCCCCCATTGACCACTCCCCAGTTGTTCCCTCCCCCACTTTCCCCAGCATATGTCCTCACCACTACTGTCTGTGTGCATAGGTTATGCTTATATGCATGTATACAAGCTCTTTGATCTCTCACCACTCCCCACCCAACTTCCATCCCTCCCCTAGGATGGTCTATTCGATGCTTCTATATCTCTGGATCCATCAACAAAACAACAAGGGAGCTCACTGCATGGGAGAACATACAGTATTTGCCAACGTTATACTCAATAAGGGTTTAATCTTCAAATTTTATAGGGAACTCATACAACTTAACAAAAGGAAGATAAACAATCCAATCAAAAAATGGGCAAAAGACATAGATAGACCCCTTTCAAAGGAGGACATACAAGTTCAGGAAACATATGAAAACATGTTCAAAGTCACTAATCATCTGAAAGATGCAAGTCAAAATGTCAATGAGGTACCATCTCATACCTATCAGAATGGCTATCATCAAAAAATCAACAAGCAACAAATGCTGTCCAGGATGTGGAAAAAAGGAACCCTTGTGCACTGCTGGTGGAATGCAGACTGGTGCAACCACTGTGGAAAACAGTATGGAATTTCCTCTAAAAGTTAAAAAATAAAATCCCCATTATATTTTTAAATTTAATTTATTGGGGTGATGTTGGTTTGCAAAACCATACAGGCTTCAACTGTACAACTCAAGAAAACATCATCTGCACACTGCATTGTGGGTCTATCATCTCAAAGTATCTTCCATTTCCATTTTTCCCTTTTTGCCCCCCCCCAGTCTCCACCCCCTTTCTTTCTTGCTATCATCACACTGTTGTCTGTGTCTATGTGTTATGCATATATATTTTTGGCTAATCTCTTCACCTTCTTTTTTCCAGTCCTGCTCTCCCCTCTCTGACAGCCATCAGTCTGTTCCAAGTATCCACGTCAATATTTCTGTTTTGTTCTTAAGTTGATTTTGTCCTATAGATTCCACATATAAGTGAGATCACATGATATTTATCTTTCTCTGATAGGATGATTTCATTTAGCACAATAATCTCCAGGTCCAAGGGTATTCAAGATAGTAGTGGGGTGCCAGAGGCTAAAGCAAACAGCAGTTATCATATTAATGCAAAAAATAATATTGGAATGCCAATGGACTTTGATACATTTCATCAGGGCTGAAAATATTGCCCTGCTGTGGACTCAGTGGCTCAAGGCAATTTACTAACCTGATCATCTTTATACTGTTTACCAAACTTTTCCTTTGATCTGCCTGTATGCATTGCTAAATGGAAACTGTGTGTTCAAGTAAATAAAAAACAGATCAGGCCAGAGGTCAGTCTGCCTTTTCAAGAAAGAGGTCTCCACTTGACCCTGAATGCCTTCTAAATTCATATTTCTTGTCTAGTACTTTCATTTGTGAATCGGCCTTGCCTTCAGATCCTGAACCCTGCCTTGAAGGTGGCAGCATTGGGGTAGGTGGATCTTTATTGCACCTCCTCTCAGATCCAAACTGGAAATAAAACTATATTGGGGAAACATTTGCTCTGAATTAGCAACTGAAGACTAGCTTAAGAAGAAACTTTTTAAAAAATCCCTTATATTTATTTATTTTTAATGGGTAAAAAATTATATTTTCTATTTTTTTTATTTTTAATGTATATTTTCATTATATATATATCCCTACTCCCTTTACCCCCTTCCTCTCAATCTTTATCCCTCAGGTCTTCATCACTCTATTGTCTGTGTCCATGGGCTATGCACGTAAGTATGTAAGTTCTTTGGTTTATCTCTTCTCATCCTCCCATCCCCACAACCAGGTATGCCAGTTTGTTCTATGCCTTCATGCTTCCGGCATTATTTTGTTGGTCAATTCATTCTGTTCATTAGATTGCACAAATAAGTAAGATCATATGATATTTGTCTTTCTCAGATTGGCTTATTTCACTTAGCATGTTAGTCTCCAGGTCCATCCATGCTGTCCCAAAGGGTAAGGGATCCCTCTTTTTCACAGCTGTATAGTATTCCATTGTGTAAATGTCCCACAGCTTTTGTATCCATTCATCTACTGATGGGCACTTAGGCTGTTTCCAAATCTTAGCAATTATAAATAACATAGCTTAGGTGGCCTATGAAAATAGAGAACAAAGACCCAATTAAAGCCATTTGTGCCAGCTAAATGAAGTCAAACAAATAACCCAAGGACAAATGAAGTCAAACAAATAACAAAACCCCAGACAGACCTAAGATAAAAGCCAGACAGATCTAAGATAAAAGTAAAAGAGTAAGTCAGACCAAAGAATAACACAAAACTCTCCTATACACTCATTTCGATGCATCAGCATATTATAAATGCACCTGGAAGGCTGATGAATATTCTACTAAATTCTCCCCTAGAGAGAAAGGAAGATGGCTGCCGATGTGAAGGCAGACTGCAAGATAGTGCATTAGTGAGAGAAAGAAGGGAGAGTGTGTGGTCGCACGGGGAGTGTTTGTGAGTTGAGAGACACCTATAAACCAGGGGACTGTGGGGAATTGCCAGACAGGATTCCTCTGACCGGGAAACCTGCACTGTGCTGAGATCCCTCCAGGAGTGCAGGCTCTGTCGCAGAGAATGCGCCATCTTGAAGGGGAGAGTGAATGTTGTGGGAAGAATGAAAATCCTGGGAATCAGAACAAGGGCACCCAGGAAACAGCTGTGAACCCAGAAACATCGGTCACCAAGTGGCTCGAGCACACGGATTCGGAGGAGCTCTGAGCCTCCTCATGGAAGGGTCAGACTTCACCTGGGATAACATGAGGTCTGTGGTCCAGGCAGGGGAGAGAAACATGCACCTCAGGAGCTGGAGGAACTGGGGAAGTCTGTGCCCAGAACAGTGTGTAGCCATTAGGACTGGTGTGATCTGCGAGTGGGGAAGGGATCCGCAGGGCTGCCAATAGAAGAAAACAATAAAAAGCAACCCATAGCTGAACTGGGCACAAAAGGGCAGCCTAAAAAATTTAACAGTGTGCCGGCTGCTTAGACCCAAGAGGAAAAAAGACTGCACAAACTTGTGCTGCAGCGCCAGAGTTCGCACAATAACTCTGGCTCTCTGGCGCTCGCTCTCTCTCTCTCTCTCTCTCTCTCTCTCTCTCTCACTTTAAATCCTTGCTTTTGATTACTAAGCTCAGTACAGAGGATCACCCAGTGGGGACACTCTAAGAGACTGCAAGGGAAAGTTGTTTTTGTGGAATTTGTGGATCTGAGCAAAGAATAATGATCATAGAACCAGCTCTTGGGCAACCCATTCCTTCAAACCAGTATCAAGTGTCACAGGGAAAACAAAATCTAAATACTAGCAGACCCAGAGATTAATCCTGAAACACTGCCACCCAGGGGTGGAATCACAAATTGACTCATGTAAATAGGAAAATAATAAACAAAGAAGTACTGCCTGCTTGAAAATCAGAATTGAAGTTTATAACACTGAGGAGCAGTGGAACAGGGAACTTCAATACTGTCCTGACTAGGAAATATATGTGCCAAATGGAACAGTAGAAGAATTGAATGACTTTCACTACTGCAAATTTTTATTTTTATTTTTTCATCTTTTACTTAAGAAGCTAATTTTTTCCTTTTTTTCTCACTTAATTTTACCTTTTTAATTATTATATTTTTAATCATTATTGTTACTACCACTACTTTACCTTTTTTTAAAAAAGTGTCATTTCATTTTTCTCTTTATTTTATTTTGGGATTAGTGTTCTACATTCTATTTCCATCTTTCCTTAGCATCATTTTACTATATCTCAACTTTACATACATATAGACCAATGGAATAAAATAGAGAACCCAGATACCGACCCAAACCACAATGCTCAATTAATATTTTTTAAATATATATTTTATTGATTTTACACAGAGAGGAATTGAGAGTGATAGAGAGTTAGAAACGTCGATGAGAGAGAAACATCAACCAGCTGCCTCTTGCACATCCCCCACTGGGGATGTGCCGCAACCAAGGTACATACCCTTGACCAGAATCAAACCCGGGACCTTTCAGTCAGCAGGCCAACGCTCTACCACTGAGCCAAACCGGTCCCGGCTCAATTAATATTTGACAAATGAGACATAAATATACAATGGAGATAAGACATTCTCTTGAATAAATTATGTTGGAAAAATTGGACAGATACATGCAAAAAAGTGAAACTAGACCACCAACTTACACCATACACAAAAATAAACTCAAAATGGATAAAGGACTTAATCATAAGAGGGAAAACCATAAAAATACTAGAGGAATCCATAGGCAACAAAATTTCAGACATATGCAAAAGCAATTTCTTCATCAACACTGCTCCTAGGGCATTGGAAGCTAAAGAGAAAATAAACAAATGGGACTACATCAAAATAAAAAGCTTTTTTGCAGCAGAAGAAACCATCAACAAAACAACAAGAAAGCCCACTATATGGGAGAACATATTTGCAAATGTTATCACTGATAAAGGTTTAATTTCAAACATTTACAGGCAACTCACACAACTTAATAAAAGGAAGATAAATGATCCAATAAAAAAATGGGCAACGAGTCAATGAAAGAGAAATACCACATGGCCTCACTCATATATGGGCATTAAAGAACATTATAAACTGACAAACCAAAAGTCAGATATAAAGACAGTAAAGCAACAAGCAGACTGTAAAATTACAGCAGGGACAGTAGGGAGATCTGGGGGAGATAAGAGATCAGCCGAAGGACTTGTATACATGCATATAAGTACAACCAATGGACACAAAACTCGGGGAGGGAGGGTATGTATGGGAGGGGGGGAGTTAAAATATGTACACAGATAATAATTTAATAAAAAAAATAAAAATAAATAAATAAATAAATAAATAAAAATTAAAAATAAAAAAATTAAAATTAAAAAAAATGGGCAACGGACCTAAATAGACACTTTTCGAAAGAAGGAAGGCCAAAAGACATAAAAACATGCTCAAAGTAACTAGTTATTCAAGAGATGCAAATTAAAACAACAATGTGATACCAGCTCACTCCTGTCAGAATTGCTATCATCAACAAATCAACAAATGACAAGTGCTGGCAAGGATGTGGAGAAAAAGGAACCCTTGTGCACTGCTGGTGGAAATGCAGACTGTGGAGAACAGTATGGAATTTCCTCAAAAAACTAAAAATGGAACTCCCGTTTGACCCAGTGATCCCACTTCTAGGAATATATCCCAAGAAACTAGAAATGTCAATCAGAAAGGATATATGTACCCTTTCATAGAAGCACAATTCACCATAGCTAAGATTTGGAAACAGTCTAAATGCCCATCATCAGATGAGTGGATTAGAAAACTATGGCACATCTGCACAATGGAATACTACGCTGCTATAAAAATGAAAGAATTACAGCATAGATGGAACTGGAGAGCATTATGCTAAGTGAAATAAGCCCAACAATGAAAGAAAAATACCACATATCTCACTCACTTATGGAAAATAAAGAACATTATAACCTGATGAACAAAAAATAGATACTGGTGTACTAAAGCATCAAACAGACGGTCAAATTACAGTGGGAAGGCTGGAAAGTGTTGGGCAGGTGGGAGAAAAGATCAACTGAGGACTTGTAAGTATGCATATAAGCACAACCAATGGACACAAGACACTGGGGAGGGTGGGATGAGGGTATGCGACAAGGGTGAGGGGAGGCAGGGGGAAGGTCAATGGGGAAAAAAGAGGAGATATATGTACTACTATGTGTAATATTTTAAAGAATAAAATTAATTTTTTCCGAAAAAAAAAAAGCTGTGGCACATTAACACAATGAAATACTACTTGACTGCAAAAAAGAAGGAAATCTTACCTTTTGCAACATCATGGATGAACTTGGAGAGTATTGTGCTAAGTGAAATAAGCCAGTCTGTGAAAGACAAAGACCATATGATCTCACTTATATCTGGAATATAATGAGCAAAATAAACTGATGAACAAAATAGAACAGAGGCATGGATACATGTTTAGGATTGACAGCTGTCAGAATGGAGGGAGGTTGGTGGGATGGCTTTAAAAAAAAAAGGTAAATGACTTAAGCAAAATCCTATATAATAAAGAGATAACATGCAAATTGACCATCACTCCAACACACAAGATGGCCGCCCCTATGTGGTCAAGCATGGCCACACCCATGTGGACACAAGATAGCCCCAGGAGATGGCTGGTGGGGGAGGGCAGTTGTGGGTGATCAGGCCAGCAGGAAAAGGCAGTTGGGAGGTACCAGACCTGCAGGGGAGGATAGTTTGGAGGAATCAAGGCCTGCAGAGCAAGGAAGGGCAGTTGGGAGGGAACAGGCCTGCAGGTGAGGGCAGTTAGGGGCAACCAGGCTGGCAGGGGAGGGTAGTTTGGGACAATCAGGCCAGCAGGAGAGAAGTTAGGCATTGATCAGGCTGGCAGAGAGTGCTTAGGGGGGTGATCAGGATGGCCTGCAGAAGTGGTTAGGGACAATCAGGCAGGCAGGCAGGTGAGTGGTTGGATTGTTGGGGGCATATCCAACTGCCCGTTTAGACCTGATCCCAATGGAATTTCAGATTGGAGAGGATGCAGGTTGGGCTGAGGGACACCCCCTTTTGTGCAGTAATTTTGTGCACTGTGCCTCTAATACATACATGTATGACATAAAGACATGGACAACAATATGGTGACAGGCAGAGGAAAATGGAAAGGAGAGTGGGGAAAGATCGAAGTGAGCTAAAAGGGGATAAGTGGGAACAGAAAGAGAATAGACTTTGTGGAAAGTGCATGATGCAGTATGCAATTGATGTTTATTGAGTTGTGCACTTGAAACCCCTATGCTGTAATTAACAAATGTCACTCCAATACATTTGATGAAAAATTAGCATAGGTGGAAGTTCCCTATGTACAGAAAATTAATCAAAGGCCTGAAAGTTTTACTTCCTGTCAACAGGCATGTATAACCTGAGTATGCAGAAGGTGAACCACAGAGCCCAACATTTGATAGTGTAAGGCCAGACCTGAGGTGTGTCAGAAAGTTCTTGTTGAAGAGGGCAAAAAACTACTTGCCCCTGAATTTAAAACCCACCTTGATGCTTAAAGTGGTCACAGACCAGGACCTACAGCATAATATTCAGTAGGAGCTAGTTTCAAATGATGAATGTCTAGCTCACCCTAGACCAGTCAATCAAAATCAATGTTTGAGCAAAATCCCAGATTCATGTACATATTGATGTTGGGGAAGTTCTGGTCTGGAATGGTATTTCTCATCTCTGCACTGTTGACATTTCTGTTGGATACTTCTAGTAGTGAGGCTATCCAGTGCATTGTAAGATGTTGAGAGCCATCCCTGCCCTCAATCCACTAGGTGACAGTAGCACCTCCCTAGTTGCAACAACAACAAAAAATTTCCAGACTTTGCTAGGTGTTCCCTAGGGGGAAAATGACCTCTGGTTGCCAACCCCTGGTCTGGAGCAGAGAACTGGAAACGTCTTCATGGAATTCCAGTCAAAGCTCACCCCTTATTTAGTTCATAATTTTGAGCAGTTCACTTCACCCTCTAAATCCCATTTCTTCAAATGTAGAATGAAGTTCATAATAGTAAAACCTCAGAGAAAGGACTCATATAAAAATGAAATAAGACAATCCACATAATAAGAATCTAATTTCAGTCCATGGTGTATAAAAAGATCTGAATATTATAATAGATAAACACTATTTAAGCGAAGTACTAAATACCAACTCTTAATTTGTGTTACAAGCACAAATCTCCTAATTGATTTGTCAAAAGCATCATGCAGCCAAGGATTAAGGTACCATGGTATTATAGCAAAGGAACTGACCTCTCTTCCCTGTTTAAGAGAGGAATATCAATTTCTAGAGATATGAGGAGCTGTTGCTGTCTAAATTTCAATACTTTAGAGATCCAGACAGGTTCCTCAGTATTAGATTTGGAGAAAATACCAACACAAGTTTGGGAAATGGTGCAAGGAGGTTAGACTCTGGAAGGCAGGTGAGTTCATGGAAAAACAAATCAAGGATGGACTCATCTGACTTCTAATAAGGCCTACTGGGAATGCATCAGGACAAAAGATTCTTTCTGTCCAGATCAGTGCACTAAGGGAAATGACGTACTCAGAGGGGGAGGTAACAATGGAAACAGTATAGGTAGCTGACAATATCTCCTCTGCTGCATATGCAACTTTGATCTGGAAAGAACAAGGTTGTTGCTTTGGATAACTTGGATTTTGAAGACCAGTGCTTCACTCCTTCCAGCTTACTTGACTGGGGACAGAGCTTCAGTCTCCACTATCAACAGGAATTTGGACTTCCACATAGAAATTTTTTCTCAGAGCTCATCCAGGTGAATCTGAGACCCCAATAGGTACTGAAAGAAAGGTTCTGAGAGGATGGAAGATGAGAATTTCTACCTGAGGTCACCTGAGAATCTCACCAGCCTCACTCAGAGCCCAGAGATTGCCAGTTTTGTTTACTAATGAATTTTAAATAACATATTTAACATACTTTTTGTTATTTCTACTATTTCTTGTGGTTAGGTCTATTTTCTGAAATAGCAATCATCTTCCATGATGTTTTGAAAAACATTCTTTGCATTCAGCTGAAGATCACCTATATCTTTTTCAAAAGTATAGTGAGCTGATTTATGTTTACATAGGAAGAAATTATAACTTTCGATACAGTTTCCTCCACTGTATTTTAAAAATTATGTTTTCCTAGTTTTTTACCTCCTTTTACCCATTTCATCTTGAATTAGAGATGAATTATTATTATTTTCTTTCATCTGTGAATATTATATTTTATTCCATTTCATTTGAACTTATTATATATAATATAGGCTTATTTTTCCTTCCAATATTACATTAATTCTCTTATTTTTTTGAAATTTGTTTCTATGCAAATGCACACCTTGGTGAAAACAGATAAATGAACAAAGGAGGTAAAGTCCTGCTCATTTAACCTTACAGTAAGTGGAGAGGGCCGGGTGCAGTGAGGTAAGTGTGTGTATGGCACAATGTCTTCAGTTATAAACATATGAGGAAGGGGGATAGATTATCTGGCTTATGTAGGATTTTGTAAAGTATGATTTGGGGAGGACTTTGTGGACCAGAACCAGGACTAGCGTGTAACCATTGGGTGTGTCACAAAAGAGACAATATCCTGAAGTTCAAGAGCAACAAAAGAATGATGCCACAAAGAAAAGGAAGAGAAGGGCCAGCCTCATCCACTATTGGGTCATATGAAAACATGAAATAGATACAAGGATAACAATCAGATCAGGAGGTGAGGGCGATGCAATGATGAGCCCAGCAGAGCAATAACGGTCCAGTCAGTGTGAGGTTGCTTGAGCCCTAGGTAACTTCAGCACCCACACTGGCTGCCTCTTCTCTCTAAACTGGCTCTCTGCTGGGTTCTTCCCTCACAGTTATCCTATCCTTTGCAGGAACTGTTATCCCCTTAAAACTATATCTTCCTTTACTGCATTATTCTATTTTTTAAATTGCTTTACTGATTACGTTATTACATATGTGTCTTTATTCTCCCATTGCCCCCATACCTCCCTTCATACCCTCACCCCTCTGTTGTCTGTGTTCATTGGTTAGGCTTATATCATGCATACAAGTCCTTTGGTTGATCTCTTCCCCTTACCACCACACTCCCATACCTTTCCTTTGATGTTTGAAGGGCTGACATATGTTTCTCTGTCTCTGGATCTGTTTTTGTTCATGAGTTTATGTTGTTCATTATATTCCATAAATGAGTGAGATCATGTGATATTTATCTTTCTCTGACTGGCTTATTTCATTTAGCATGATGCTTTCCAGTTCCATCCATGTCTCACAGTATATGCCTTTTCCATTGTGATCAGACATGTGTGTACATGCAAACACACAAATACACATGCATGTACACACAGAGAAAAATATGAGAACTATCACCCATATATTTACCAATAGGAAGGAATTGTGGTAAACTTTTATAGATATTGACCAAATATGTCAACTACATTAGAGAGCTGGACATTGCTGCTCTCTCTGTTTGGATAGGAATATTAACAGTTAGAAAGAATTGGCTGTCTCTCCAAATTCAAACAGCTAAAATGTGACAAATTCAAGAATCAAAATTCAGTTACATACACCAGCTTGTGTGACTCAGGCTTAATCCCCAGTAGAGGGCATGCAAGAGTCAGCCAATCAATGATTTTTTTTCTCAACATTGATATTTCTATCGCACTCTCCCTTCCTCTTTGAAATCAATAGAAATATATTTTTTAAAATATATATTACATAGAAAAAAAGGTAGATACAGAGGCAATGAAGAATCAAACCAACTGTCAAATTACAGTAGGGAGGCTGGGGAGTGTTAGGGAGGGGAGGAAATACATCAACCAAAGGACTTGTATGCATGCATATAAGCACAACCAATGGACACAAGACACTGCGGGGTAGCTGGGTTTTAGGGCATGTGCCAGAGGATAGGGGAGGCTGGGGGAAGGTCAATGGGGGAGTGGGAAAGGAGAATATATATATATATATATATATATATATATATATTATGATTTGTAATACTTTAAACAATAAAATAATTATTTTTAAAAATAAACAAAATTAATAAAGTGCAATGAACAACTTTTGGACAAGAGGTTCCCTGTGACTTGAAATTTCACATCAGCAGAAAGGCCACCTCATTTGCCCACATTCTCTGACACCTTCTCCCATCGCTCCACTCTTGCTCATCCCCCCCACCATGATGGCTCCATTTTGAACCTTGAATATCTGAAACAAGTGTCATGGACATTGCACTAGTTCTTTCACCTGCAGGGCATAGGCTTCATAAAAACCTGTATGTCTCCTGCTTTCTCTTCCTTGACCTTCCTGTTCAAATGTTATCTTGTTCTTAGGTTTCCCTGAACTCACAGTAATTACACCCCACATCACTTTTATACATGCATTTTGTTCCCTCAAAGCATTGTAACTGTAGCGTTTCCACCATGTTAGTTATGCCCATTGATGTAAAAATCATTTTTTTTTCCTAGTCATGACCACCAGCACTTGGCACAGGCAATGATACACAAATTTCAGCATTTCTTTTTCTGGGATTTTCAGAGGAACCAAAGCTGCAGCCCCTCATATTTGGGCTTTTCCTCTCCATGTACGAGGTCACTGTGTTGGGAAACCTGCTCATCATCCTGGCTGTCAGCTCAGACCTCCACCTCCACACACCCATGCACTTCTTCCTCTCCAGCCTGTCCTTAGTGGACATCTGTTTCACCTCCACCACCATCCCAAAGATGCTCTGGAACATCCAGACTCAAAGTCAGCACCTATGTCTTGAATATCTGAAAGCAGTCTTATCCGCAGGACCTTTGCTCTGGCTCTTTCCTCAAACAATTTTCTAAATAACCTCATGTCTCCCATTCTGACTTCTTTAAGTTTTCTTTTCAAATGCTACCTTGTTTGTAGGTCTTTCTGAACTATCAGTAAAAATAACAGCCCTAAATTCTCTTTTATACTTACTTTTTTTTTTTTAGGGCACCTGACACCATCTAACATTATCTGATAATTATTTTGCATATATTTTCCACCACCATTATATTCTAGTGATTTTGCTTCTCAGCATCCTACACTTTTCTCCTGGAGATGGTCAGTACTCAACATATATTCCTCAGGGACATGAAAGCATTTCTCAGTAACATTGTGAAATACATTACCTGTTTGGAGAACAGTCTGAATGTATTTAAACTCCCAAATGAGAGATGTCACAGGGGATTCTTTAAAGGGTATGATTTGTAATATATATATATATATATATATATATATATATATATATATACACACACACACACACACACATATTTATATAATAGGGAAATATGCTAATTAACTGGGACACCATAATGGCTCAACCAGACAGGAGGAGGTTGCATGCACAGCATCGGGGGTGGTCATAGGCACCTTTGCTCACCTGCCCTGGGACAGGGCCTGATCAGTAGTGGCCATGGCTGCTTCAAGGGCGGGAAAGGGAGGCAGGGCCTGACCGGCTACTCACAGGCGACTCAAGGATGGGCGGCACCTTGCGATTTCAAGTTGTGGGTTGGGCTCCTAATATATATCTATTACCACAAAATATAAATTGTAGCATTTCAATGATTAGTGATGTCCATTAATATGAAAATTAATTATGTTATTTTCTCATTCTTAGTCATCACCTCCATGACATGGGACCAGGCAATGACACAGGTGGTTCACAATTTCTTCTTCTGGGATTATCAGAAAAACCAGAACTGCAGGCCCTCATATTTGGGCTTTTCCTCTCCATGTACCTGATCACTGTGTTGGGAAACCTGCTCATCATCCTGGCTGTCAGCTCAGACTCCCACCTCCACACACCCATGTACTTCTTCCTCTCCAACCTGTCCTTGGTAGACATCTGTTTCACCTCCACCACCGTCCCAAAGATTCTGTGGAACATCCAGACACAAAGCAAAGCCATCACCTATGATGGCTGCATCACACAGATATATTTTCTCACACTCTTTGCAGGTTGGGACAACTTCCTTCTAACCGTGATGGCCTATGACAGGTTTGTGGCCATCTGTCACCCTCTGTACTACATGGTCATCATGAACCCCGGGCTTTGTGGTCTGCTTGTTCTGGTGTCCTTTATCATTAGTGTTTTGAATTCCTTGTTACATAGCTTAATGATATCGAGACTGTCCTTCCCTGAGGATTTGGAAATTCCCCACTTTTTCTGTGAAATTAAGCAGATGATCAAACTTGCCTGTTCTGACACCTCTCTTAATGACACTGTGATGTATTTGACAACTGCGCTGTTGGCTGGTGGTCCCCTGGCTGGGATCCTTTACTCTTACTCTAAAATAGTGGCCTCCATATGTAGAATGTCATCAGCTCAGGGGAAGTATAAGGCATTTTCTACCTGTGCGTCTCACCTCTCAGTAGTCTCCTTATTTTATTGTACAGTCCTAGGCGTGTACCTCAGCTCTGTTCCTACCCACACCTCACAGTCAAGTGCAATCACCTCAGTGATGTACACCGTGGTCACACCCATGCTGAACCCTTTCATCTACAGTCTCAGAAACAAAGACATAAAGAGGGCTCTGAATAGCTTCTTTGGGGTGACAGGTATAAAAGAGACAATTGTTTGGGGGCTGAAAAAGTGCCCTTGACTTCGTGGCTCAATGCCTTGAAACCAGAAGCTGTGATTGATCATGTGGAAGAGAACTGGACCCTTCTGTTTATTGCCTGGCGTGTCCATTTTTTGTGTTCAACTTCTCTATATAAATAATTCACTTTATCAAGCTTCTGGTCTAATATATAGACAGTTTTCTGTTTTGACTATTTTTACCTCAAAGTTTTTCTCAACCTTGCATCAGAATATTTGGAAATTTCCATATCTTTCATGGGACCACATGGATTTCTCTAAAATAATTTCATCTCAAGTGACATATATCATGCTAAGAAATTTTCCTCTAGTTTTCCTGAAAAAAATAATCAGGGTTGTATTAGTCATATGGACAAAATTACATGTGACATTTAATGACTTTTATTTAATTATATTGTACAGGGAAATATGAAACCAGTTTTCTTGTGTGCATGCATAACCAATGGAGTCAAAACTCTGGGGCTGAGAGCATGTATGGGAGTGCGGCGGAGGGGGGGCAATGGTAAGATATGTACACATATAATACCTTAATTTTTAAAAATTAAAGAAAAAAAATAAAATAAAATTGGGCAAAGGACCTGAATAGACACTTCTCCAAAAGAACTCAAAGATGGCGAATAGACATATGAAAAAAAATGCTCAAGTTCACTAATCATCAGAGAGATGCAAATTAAAACTACAATGAGATATCACCTCATACCTGCCAGAATGGCCACCATCAATAAATCAACAAACAACAAGTGATGGCAAGGATATGGGGGGGGGGGAGAATACTCTTACCCTGCTAGTTAGAATGTACACTATCGCAGCAATTGTGGAAAACAATACGGAATTTCCTCAAAAAAAATAAAAATCAAACTACCATTTAACCCAGAAATCCCACTTCTGAGAATAGAGCCCAAGAATCCCAAATACCAAATCAGAAAGAATATATGCACCCCTATGTTGATAGCAGCATTATGTACAATAGTTAAGGTCTGGAAACAACCAAGGTGCCCATGAGCAAATGAATGAATGAAAAAGCGTTAGAACATTTAGGCAATGGAATACTAAGTAGCAGTGAAAAAGTTATATCTCACCCTTTGTGATAGCATACATGGATCTGTAATCTATAATTCTAAGTGAAATAAACCAGTCAGAGGAAGAAAAATATTACATAACCTCACTTATATGTGGAATATAATGAGCAAAGTAAACTGATGAACAAAATAGGTCCAGAGACATGAATACATGGAACAGATGACACATGACAGTGTAGATGAGGTTGGGGGTGGGGTCAGGAAGGAATTAACCAAAGGCCATATATGTACATTTGCATAACACATGGACACCGACAATAATGTGGTAAAGGCCTGAGGTGGGGTGGGTGCTGAGTAGAGGGGACAAAGCGGGGAACAGGGGATTCCTGCAATACTGTCAACTATAAAAAAGACAATAGATATCGTCATTAAGGCAAAGATTGACTTTTATCATGGAAGATTCTAGCTTGGGAGATGACTGCCTGCTATTGTTATGCCCAGACTTCGTGATCCCCAAGGACCACCAGGGAGCCGAGTCCGATGCAATAAACAAAAGAGCCTTTCCCATGCTAGCATGGGCTCTGTCCCACTCACACCGGCAGCATGGTGGAAAAGAGAGTGAATTTCGCCCAGTCCAGGGGTTTTACTCTGGTCAGTAGTGATGTCACTGCCTCGATTAACCCTGATTGGTTGGGTGAGGGCTAGGGATAACTCCGCCCTGCCCTTTCACTATAACCTGCTTTTAGTTAGAAAGTTTTAATTTCAGACTATCTTATGTGGTTGCATTAGTTTTTTGAGTTTTTTAGGCTACTATGCACTAACCTCTCTCCCGCTGCCCTGAGCTTTACAGTTTTCGTTTATGGTGCTCTTTTCATCCACATGACAAAATTTGTAAGAGAAGTATTTTCATTGGAGCTATAGAGGAGACATAATTGTAGGCAGCACTAGAATTTTCAAGCAGAAAAAAATACATAAAAATTAAACTAAAAGTTAAAAATACACTAACCAATCACTGACCCTAATGTATAAAGCACCTTATACATGGAAATCAATGGTTCTGATGTCCTTCCATACTTTGATGAGTATAGCATGAAAAGGCAAGATTTTGCATAGTAACAAAATTAGTGCTTAACAGTTTTGCTTCCTCATATTTCAGGTCATCTCTGACATTAAAGATGTATTAGATTAATTAACAAAAACTTGCCTTTCCATGTAGATGTTACTAGTAGATATATATGTGATAGTCAATTTTTGTCAGTGTCTGTAGTAGGAATTGGGGACAGTGAGCTGAATAGCACCGTAAAGTCAGGAGACCAGTTATAAAGCAGAGTAACAGGTTTGCAGAGTAATTGCCTGACACTGAACATTTAATTTCCAAGGCATTCATTTGAAAGATAACCATGTTGAATAAACATATGGCCACCTCTGTGACAGGCTATGAGATAAGCACCCAGGCCAACTGGCCCAGGAAGTTCTCCTTATGGAAAGCTCTGGATAACATAGGTAACTGACCTCTGAGTGACCCTTCTTTTCACTTTTCACACACTAATGCCTGCTCTTAATTTTTAAATTCACCAAGAAGGAGTGAAAATTTGAAAGTCAATGCATCCTGCCCTTGGACTATAATAGATTCAGAGACCTCAGTTGTGTTTTCTCTCTCTTTCACCCCTCTCTCTTCTTTTTCTTTTCTTCTTTTTTCTTTTTTTTTCTTCTCTTCCTTCTCATACTCCTCTTTCCTCCAACTCCTTCTCCCTCCCTCCCCATGAACTTTTGTGTGGACTTTAGGCAGGGTGTGCGAGCAGGGTTTGTGAGCAATGGACCTTGCTTTTACCAGGGTCTCTGATTGTTGCTGCTTGTGTCCATCTTGCACTCATAATAAGAACCACAAGGGCTGGGCCAGCCACAACATTGGCTCAGGTCAGTGTCACGAGAATTCAAGGCCCTCGGGAGGGCTCCAGCCATTTATAATGAACATATTTTTTATCAGTCCGCTGAGACTTAAATGGAACAACATTTAACATCTACACTATCAGGAAGAAATAGTGATGTAAAAATGGATGACAGATGCAAAGTGAAAACTGGTTTCATATTTCTCTGTACAATAAAATTAAATAAAAGTCGTTACATGTCACATGTACTTTGTCCATATGAGCAATACAATCCTGATTTTTTTTTTTTTCAGGAAAACGAGAGGAAATTTTCTTAGCGTGATATATGTCACTTGAGATGAAATTATTTTAGAGAAATCCAAGTTGTCCCATGAAAGATATGAAAATTTCCAAATATTTCTGATGCAAGGTTGATAAAAACTTTGAGATTGTATAAAACTGGTAAAAAACAGACCAGAAGCTTAATGAAGTGAATTATTTATATAGAGAAGTTAAACACACAAAAAAATGGACATGCCAGGGAATAAACAAGGGTCCAGTTCTCTTCCACATGATCAATCACAGCTTCTGGTTTCAAGGTGTTGAAAATCAAAGGCACTTTTTCAGCCCCAAAACAATTGTCCCTTTGGTACTTGTCATCCCCAAGAAGCTATTCAGAGCTCTCTTTATGTCTTTGTTCCTGAGACTGTAGATGAAAGGGTTCAGCATGGGTGTGACCATGGTGTACATCACTGAGGTGACTGTACTTGACTGTGAGGTGTGAGTAGGAGCAGAGCTGAGGTACACGCCTAGGATTGTGCAATAAAATAAGGAGACTACTGAGAGGTGAGATGCACAGGTAGAAAATGCCTTATACTTCCCCTGAGCTGATGACATTCTACATATGGAGGCCACTATTTTAGAGTAAGAGTAAAGGATCCCAGCCAGGGGACCACCAGCCAACAGCGCAGTTGTCAAATACATCACAGTGTCATTAAGAGAGGTGTCAGAAGAGGCAAGTTTGATCATCTGCTTAATTTCACAGAAATAATGGGGAATTTCCAAATCCGCAGGGAAGGACAGTCTCGATACCATTAAGCTATGTAACAAGGAATTCAAAACACTAATGATAAAGGACACCAGAACCAGCAGTCCACAGAGCCCGGGTTTCATGATGGCTGTGTAGTGCAGTGGGTGGCAGATGGCCACATACCTGTCATAAGCCATCACGGTTAGAAGGAAGTTGTCCCACCCTCCAAAGAGTATGAGAAAATAAATTTGGGTAAAGCAGCCTGCACAGGTGATGGCTTTGCTCTGTGTCTGGAGGTTCCACAGCATCTTTGGGACGGTGGTGGAGGTGAAACAGATGTCCACCAAGGACAGGTTGGAGAGGAAGAAGTACATGGGCGTGTGGAGGTGGGAGTCTGAGCTGACAGCCAGGATGATGAGCAGGTTTCCCAACACAGTGATCAGGTACATGGAGAGGAAAAGCCCAAATATGAGGGGCTGCAGTTCTGGTTTTACTGATAATCCCATAAGGAGAAATTGTGAACCACCTGTGTCATTGCCTGATCCCATGGTGGAGGTGATGACTAAGAATGAAAAAAATGACATAATTAATTTTCATATAAATGGGCATTACTAGCCATTGAAATGCTACAATTTATATTTTCTGGTAATAGATATATGAAGCCCAATGCACAACTTGAAATTGCATGGTGCTACCAGCCCTTTAGTCGCCCTACTAGTTGCTGGTCTGGCCCTGCCTCCCTCTTTCACCCTTGAAGCAGCCATGGCCACTGCTAATCAGGCCCTCTCCCAGGGCAGGTGTGCAAAAGCTCCGGCTGACCACCCCCGATGCTGTGCATGCAACCTCCTCCTGTCTGGTTGAGCCATTATGGTGTCCCAGTTAATTAGCATATTTCCCTATTATATAAATATGTGTGTGTGTGTGTGTGTGTATATATATATATATTACAAATCATACCCTTTAAGAAATCCCCTGTGACATCTCTCATTCAGGTGTTTAAATACATTCAGACTGTTCTCCAAGCAGGTAATGTATTTCACAATGTTACTGAGAAATGCTTTCATGTCCCTGAGGAATATATGTTGAGTACTGACCATCTCCAGGAAAAAGGTGTAGGATGCTGAGAAGCAAAATCACTAGAATATAATGGTGGTGGAAAATATATGCAAAATAATTATCAGATAATGTTAGATGGTGTCAGGTGCCTTAAAAAAAAAAAAAGTAAGTATAAAAGAGAATTTAGGGCTGTTATTTTTTACTGATAGTTCAGAAAGACCTACAAACAAGGTAGCATTTGAAAAGAAAACTTAAAGAAGTCAGAATGGGAGACATGAGGTTATTTAGAAAATTGTTTGAGGAAAGAGCCAGAGCAAAGGTCCTGCGGATAAGACTGCTTTCAGATATTCAAGACATAGGTGCTGACTTTGAGTCTGGATGTTCTAGAGCATCTTTGGGATGGTGGTGGAGGTGAAACAGATGTCCACTAAGGACAGATTGAGAGGAAGAAGTGCATGGGTGTGTGGAGGTGGAGGTCTGAGCTGACAGCCAGGATGATGAGCAGGTTTCCCAACACAGTAATCAGGTACATGGAGAGGAAAAGCCCAAAAATGAAGGGCTGCAGTACTGGTTCCTCTGAAAATCCCAGAAAAAGAAATGCTGAAATTTGTGTATCATTGCCTGTGCCAAGGGCTGGTAGTCATGACTAAGGGGGGAAAAATTAGTTTCACTAACATGGTGGAAATGCTACAGTTACAATGCTTTGAGGGAACAAAATGCATGTATAAAAGTGATGTGGGGTGTAATTACTGTTAGTTCAGGGAAACCTAAGAACAAGATAACATTTGAACAGGGAGCTCAAGGAAGAGAAATCAGGAGACATACAGGTTTTTATGAAGCCTGTGCCCTGGAGGTGAAAGAACTAGTGCAATGTCCATGATACTTGTTTCAGATATTCAAGGTTCAAAATGGAGCCATCATGGTGGGGGGGATGAGCAAGAGTGGAGCGATGGGAGAAGGTGTCAGAGAATGTGGGCAAATAAGGTGGCCTTTCTGCTAATATGCAATTTCAAGTCACAGGGAACCTCTTGTCCAAAAGTTGTTCGTTGCACTTTATTAATTTTGTTTATTTTTAAAAATAATTATTTTATTGTTTAAAGAATTACAAATCATAGTGTATATATATCTCCTTTCCCCCTCCCCCATTGACCTCCCCCCAGCCTCCACTTTCCTCTGGCACATGCCCTAACATACACACCCCTCCCGACACACACACACACACACACACACACACACACACACACCGCAGTGTCTTGTGTCCATTGGTTGTGCTTATATGCATGTATACAAGTCCTTTGGTTGATCTCTTTCCTCCTCTCCCCAACACTCCCCAGCCTTCCCGCTGTAATTTGATAGTCTGGTTCAATTCTTCACTGCCTCTATATCTACCTTTTTATTTCTATGTAATATATATTTTAAATATATATTTATATTGATTTCAGAGAGGAAGGGAGAGTGAAATAGAAATATCAATGTTGAGAAAAAATCATTGATTGGGTGATTCTTGCATGCCCCCTACTGGGGATTAAGCCTGAGTCACACAGGCTAGGGTATGTAACTAATTTAGAATCTGCCACATGTTTGCTGTTTGAATTTGGAGAGACAATCAATTCTTTCTAAAAGTTAACATTCTCACCCAAATAGAGAGGGCAGCAATATCTATCCCCCTAAAGTGGTCGGCATATTTCGTCAATAGCTACAAAAGTTTACCACAGTTCCTCCCTGTTAATAAACATATGGGTGATAATCATATTTTTCTCTGTGTGTACATTCATATATATTTATGAGTTTGCTTGTGAACACATATCTGATCACAATGGAAAATGCATATACTGTGAGACATGAATGGAACTGGAGAGCATTATGCTAAGTGAAATAAGCCAGTCAGAGAAAGATAAATATCACATGATCTCATTCATTTATGGAATATAATGAACATCATAAACTGATGAACAAAAATAGATTCAGAGACAAAAAGCATCTATCAGACCGTCAAACCTCAGAGGGAAGGTATGGGAGTGTGGTGGTAGGGGAGGAAATCAACCAAAGGACTTGTATGCATGCATATGGGCCATGGACAGCAGGGGGCGGGGGGGGAGGGCATGAGGGGAGGTATGGCAGGCAATGGGGGAATAAAGACACATATGTAACAATGAATTCAGTAAAGAAATTAAAAAATGGAATAATGCAGTAAAGGAATATATAGTTTTAAGGGGATAACAGTTCCTGAAAAGGAGAGGAAAACAGTGAGTGAAGAACCCAGCAGAGAGCCAGTTTAGAGAGAAGAGGCAGCCAGTGTGGGTGCTGAAGTTACCTAGGGCTCAAGAGACCTCACACTGACTGGACCGTTATTGCTCTGCTGGCCTCATCATTGCATCGCCCTCACCTCCTGATCTGATTGTTATTCCTGTATCTATTTCATGTTTTCATATGACCCAATAGTGGATGAGGCTGGCCCTTCTTTTTCTTTGTGGCATCATTCTTTTGTTGCTCTTGAACTTCAGGATATTGTCTCTTTTGTGACACACCCAATGGTTACACGCTAGTCCTGGTTCTGGTCCACAAAGTCCTCCCCAAATCATACTTTACAAAATCCTACATAAGCCAGATAATCTATCCCCTTTTCTCATATGTTTAAGACTGAAGACATAGTGCCATACAGACCTTAACTTCACTGCACCCGCCCTCTCCACTTAGTGTAAGGTCAAAGAGCAGGACTTCACTTCCTTTGTTCACTTATATGTTTTCACCAAGGTGTGCATTTGCATAGAAACAAATTTTAAGAAAAAGAGAATTAATGAAATATTGGTAGGGAAAATAAACCTATGTTGTATATAGTGAGTTCAAATGAAATGGAATAAAATATAATATTCACAGCTGGAAGAAAATCATAATAATTCATCTCTAGTTCAAGATGAAATGGGTAAAAGGAAATAAACGACTAGGAAAACATAATTTTTAAAACACAGTGGAGGAAACCGTATCGAAAGTTATAATTTCTTCCTATATAAACATAAATGGACTCACCATACTTTTGAAAAAGATATAGGTAAGCCTCGTTGAATGTAAAAGAATGTTTCTTAAAACATCATGGAAGATGATTGCTATTTCAGAAAATAGATCTAACCACAAAACAAAAAAATGGTAAAAATAACAAAAATTAGATGTGAAATCAGATGCCAAAATGATTCATTACTACTAAGGACACAGAAGAGCTTTCAATGTTCAAAAACAATGAGGGAACACAATGTGACCAACTGATAGATTTTATCACAAAAAATTTATAAACTCTCACACTCTCATAAATCCATCTTTACACACAAAAAAATTAAATGGAAAATCAAAAAGTTGGTGAAAATGTGATTATCTTTTTAAAGAATGCAATAAAAACTAATAAAATATTGAGACCCTAATACATAAAAGCAAAGTACTTGCACAGTGTCATCCTAATAAATTCAATAAGACAAACAAAAAAACAATGTGCTTCCAAAGACAATTTGCAATGTAGAAAGTAAATGGCCATAAACTAAAAAATATATTCAGCCTCCCAGGAAATCAATCAATTGGAAAGTAATGCTCCTTATGAGAGATACTTTGAAATATTTGTCTAAAGATCCTGTGTTGCAAGATAGACTCTACCTACATTGGTCTGGATCCTTTTAATAAATACAGAATTTGCTCAAATACACCCCATCTGAAAAAGATTTAAATGCCCTCACTTCACTGCTTACACATTCACATCTAATACTGTTTTCCGACTCTCCTGAACTTCAAAACTTCCTTTGTATGCTCTGATTTTATTGGAACCACTTTATGCCCCCTATTCCTTCCTCAGACATATCCAACTGGACTTCTATCACACAATGTAACAGTCAACAACTACCCTTGTATTGTTGAGTCCAAAGAACAGTTCTCTTTTTAAAATATTAAATATGTTATTTTTCAATTCATTAGTAAACAAAATTGGCAATCTCTGGGCTCTGAGTAAGGCTGGTTAGACTCTCAGGTAATCTCAGGTAGAAATTCTCATCTTCCATCCTCTCAGAACCTTACCTACTGGGCTCTCAGACTCACCTGCATGAGGCTCTAGAAAAAAAAAATTATGTGTGAAAGTCCAAATTTTTCTTGATGGTTGATAATGGAGACTGAAGCTCTGTCCCCAGTCAAGCAAGCTGGAAGGAGTGAAGCACTGGTCTTCAAAATCCAAGGAATCCAAAGCAACAACCTTGTTCTTATGAGATCAAGGCTGCTCATGCAACAGAAGAGATATAGTCAGCTACTATACCTGCTCATTAGATACTGTTTCCATTGTTACCTCCCCTTATGAGTACATCATTTCCCTTAGGGCACAGATCTGGACAGAAAGAACCTTTAGTACTGATGCATTCCCAGTAGGCCTTATTAGAAGTCATCCTTGATTTGTTTTTCCATGAACTTACCTGCCTTCCAGAGTCTAACCTCCTTGCACCATTTCCCAAACATGTGTTGGTATTTTCTCCAAATCTAATACTGAGGAACCTGTCTGGACCTCTAAAGTATTGAAAGCTGGAGAGCAACCGCTTCTAATATCTCTAGAAATTGCTATTCCTCTCTTTAACAAGGAAGAGAGGTCAGTTCCTTTGCTATAATACCATGGTACCTTAATCCTTGGATGCATGATGCTTTTGATAAATCAATTAGGAGATTCGTGCTTGTAACACAAATTAAGAGTTGGCATTTAGTACTTCACTTAAATAGTGTTTATCCATTATAATATTCAGATCTTTTTATACACCATAGACTGAAATTAGATTCTTATTATGTGGATTATCTTATTTCATTTTTATATGAGTCCTTTCTCTGAGGTTTTACTATTATGAACTTCATTCTACATTTGCAGAAATGGGATTTAGAGGGTGAAGTGAACTGCTCAAAATTATGAATTAAATAAGGGGTGAGCTTTGATTGGACTCCAGTAAGATGTTTCCAGTTCTCTGCTCCAGACCAGGGGTTGGCAACCAGAGGTCATTTTTCCCCTAGGGAATATCTAGCAAAGTCTGGAAATTTTTTTTGCTGTTGCAACTAGGGAGGTGCTACTGTCACCTAGTGGATTGAGGGCAGGTATGGCTCTCAACATCTTACAATGCACTGGATAGCCTCACTACTAGAAGTATCCAACAGAAATGTCAGCAGTGCAGAGATGAGAAATACCATTCCAGATCAGAACTTCCCCAACATCAATATGTACATGAATCTGGGATCTTGTTCAAATGTTGATTTTGATTGACTGGTCTAGGGTGAGCTAGACATTCATCATTTGAAACTAGCTCCTACTGAATATTATGCTGTAGGTCCTGGTCTGTGACCACTTTAAGCATCAAGGTGGGTTTTATATTCAGGGGCAAGTAGTTTTTTGCCCTCTTCAACAAGAACTTTCTGACACACCTTGGATCTGGCCTTACACTATCAAATGTTGGGCTCTGTGGTTCACCTTCTGCATACTCAGGTTATACATGCCTGATGAGTATTTCTCTTATGACAGGAAATAAAACTTTCAGGTCTTTGGTTAATTTTCTGTACATAGGGAACTTCCACCTATGCTAATTTTTCTTCAAATGTATTGGAGTGGCATTTGTTAATTACAGCATACAGGTTCCAAGTGCACAACTCAATAAAAATCAATTGCATGCTGCATCATGAACTCACCACAAAGTCAAGTCTCTTTCTGTTCCTACTCATCCCCTCTTTGCCCACTTCCATCTCCCCCATTCCCCTTTCCATTTTCCTCTTTCTGTCACCATAAGGATGTCCAAGTCTATATGTCATACATATATGTATTAGAGGCCAAGTGCACAAAATTACTGCATGGGAGGGGGTGTCCCTCAGCCAAATCTGCATGCTCTCCAATCTGGAACCCAACTGGGATTGGGTCTAAATGGGCAGTTGGATATCCATCCCCACAATCCAACTGCTTGCCTGCCTACCTGCCGGATTGTCCCTAACCACTTCTGCATGCCAGCCTGATCACCCCCTAACCACTCCCTGCCATCCTTATCAATGCCTAACTGCTCACCTGCCAGCCTGGTTGCCCCTAACTGTACTCCCCTGCAGGCCTGAACACCCTCAACTGCCCTCGCCTGCTGGCCTGATTGTCCCTAACTTCCCTGTCCTACAGGCCTGGGTCCCCCAAACTGTCCTTTCCTGTAGGTCCCTCCCAATTGCCCTCCCCTCCTGGCCTGATCACCCACAACTGCCCTCCCCCACCAGCCATATTGTTTCTACATGTGTGCGGCCATCTTTGACCACATGGGGCAGCCATCTTGTGTGTTGGAGTGATAATCAATTTGCATATTACTTCTTTATTATATAGGAATTTGCTTAAGTGTTTTACCTTTCTTTTTAACCCAACCTCCCTCCATTTTGACAGTTGTCAGTCTGTCCCATGTATCCATGCCTCTGTTCTATTTTGTTCATCAGTTTATTTTGCTCATTATATTCCAGATTAAGTGAGAACATATGGTATTTGTCTTTTTCAGCTGGCTTATTTCACTTAGCATAATACTTTCCAGGTTCATCCATGATATTGCAAAAGGTAAGATTTCCTTCATTTTTACAATCAAGTAGTATTCCATTGTGTTAATATACCACAGCTTTTTTTTTGAAAAAATTTATTTTACTCTTGAAAGTATTATACATAGTAGTCCATATATCTCCTTTTTTTCCATTGACCTTCCCCCAGCCACTGCTATACCCTGTCACATGCCCTCATCCCACCCACCAGTGTCTTGTGTTTGTTTGTTGTACTTATTTGCATGCATATAAGTTCTTAAGTTGATCACACACACCTTTCAACATTCTGCAACCTTCCCACTGTAATTGGTTCTTACACATATTATTGAATTTGTCTTCGATTATTTTCATCCACCTTATGACCATTTCTCTGAATTCTTTCTCTGACAAGTTGCTTGCCTCCATTTCATTTACTTCCTTTTCTGGAAATGCCTACTTTTCTTTCATATGCAGGCTGTTTTTTTGTCTCCCTATGATCTCTCTTCTCCAGGTATCTGGTTATGTAGCTCTCCCTCTCTCTCCTATGTTGATTTAAAGGCACAAAATACAAAATAACAAAACACAACACACAGACACTGAACACAAATGTATTCATGATACTAATAACCCAAAATAAAGGTGACCACCAAAGAGAAGAGAATTAGGGGATAAGAAAGAAAGAAGAAGGGGGTTGGGGGGAAGAGGGGGGAAAAGGAGTGCAAAAATGAAATTGGAAAAAGGAAAAAAAAAGTAAGAGAGAAAAGAAAGAGAATAAAAAAGAAGAGGGGGAAAAACTATTTGTATGGGGAGAAAACTCCAATAGAACAGCCACTAATCCCAACCAATGCCAACAACAAATACCTAAAGATAAATGCAAAATACAAAAAACAACTAATATCAATCAAGATGAGGGAAAACAGAAGCAACAAACAAAAACAAAACAAAAAGAAAAAGTGAAACAACCTCAAAAACAATCATAAAAAAAAACAATATAATCAACAATCAAGCAAACAATAAAAGGACAGAGAGAGAAAATTTTGGATAGTGAAGAAAGAGAAGAAAGAGGTGTGTATTAACTTAGAGTACTGGATTGGAAATTAAATATATAAGTAGGGCAAAACTTTAACAGAGGGTACAGAATAGGTAAATCTAAAGCAAGAATAGGGTAAGAGATGCAGGACAACAAAAGGGGAAAATTGAAGAAGAGAGTGGTGGCATCAAGGTAAAGTTGAGATAGAGTAAAATGATGCTAAGGAAAGATGGAAATAGAATGTAAAACACTAATCCTAAAATAAAATAAAGAGAAAAATAAAATGACACTTAAAAAAAAAGGTAAAGTAGTGGTAGTAATAATAATGATTAAAAATATAATAATTAAAATTAAAAAGGTAAAATTAAGTGAGGAAAAAATTAGTTTCTTAAGTAAAAGATGAAAAACATAAAAATAAAAATTTGCAGTAGTGAAAGTCATTCACTTCCTCTACTGTTCTATTTGGCATGTCTATTTCCTAGTCAGGAAAGTATTGAAGTTCCCTGCTCCACTGCTCCACAGTGTTGTAAACTTCAATCCTGATTTTCAAGCAGGCAGTACTTCTTTGTTTATTATACTCCAGTTTACTTGAGTCAATTTGTGATTCCACCTCTGGGTGGCAGTGTTTCTGAATTGACCTCAGGGTCTATAGGTCCTCTGTAGCAAGGGTTTAGATTTTGTTTTCCCTGTGGCACTTGATACTGGTTTGGGGGAATGCGTTGCCTAAGAACTGGTTCTATGATCAATATTCCCCACCCTGATCCCCAGGTTCCACAAAAACAACTTTCCCCTGCAGTCTCTTAGAGTGTCCCCAATTGGGTGATCCTCTGTATTGGGCTTAGTAATCAAAAGCAAGGATTTAAAGAGGGAAAAAAAAAAAAGAGAGAGAGAGAGAAAGCGAGAGAAAAGAGCCAGAGATAATGTGCAGACTCTGGCGCTGCAGCACAAGTTTGTGCAGTCTTTCTTCCTCTTGGGTCTAAGCAGCCGGCACACTGTTAAATTTTTAGGCTGCTCTTTTGTGCCCAGTTCAGCTATGGGTTGCTTTTTATTGTTGCCTTCTGTTGGCAGCCCTGGGAATCCCTTCCCCACTCGCAGATCACACCAGCCCTAATGGCTACACACTGTTCTGGGCACAGACTTCCCCAGTTCCTCCAGCTCCTGAGGTGCATGTTTCTCTCCCCTGCCTGGACCACAGACCTCATGTTATCCCAGGTGAAGTCTGACCCTTCCATGAGGAGGCTCAGAGCTCCTCCGAATCTGTGTGCTCGAGCCACTTGGTGACCGGTGTTTCTGGGTTCACAGCTGTTTGCTGGGTGCCCTTGTTCTGATTCCCAGGATTTTCATTCTTCCCACAACATTCACTCTCCCCTTCAAGATGGCGCATTCTCTGCGACAGAGCCTGTCGATCCTGGAGGGATCCCAGCAGCAATGCAGGTTTCCTGGTCAGAGGAATCCTGTCTGGCAATTCCCCACAGTCCCCTGGATTATAGCTGTCCCTCAATTCACACACTCTCCCTTCTTTCTCTCACTAATGCACTATCTTGCAGTCTGCCTTCACATCGGCAGCCATCTTCCTTTCTCTCTCGGGGAGAATTTAGTAGAATTATTCATCAGCTTTCCAGGTGCATTTGTAATATATTGATGCATCAAAATGAGTGTATAGGAGAGTTTGTTTTATTCTTTGGTCTGATTTACTCTTTTACTTTTATCTTAGGTCTGTCTGGCTTTAATGGGGCTTTGTTATTTATTTTACTTCATTTGTCCTTGGGTTTAGCTGGCACAAATGGCTTAATTGGGTCTTTGTTCTCTATTTTCATAGGCCACCTAAGCTATGTTATTTACAATCTGTAAGATTGTAACAGCCTAAGTGCCTATCAGTAGATGCCTGGATAAAAAAAAGCTATGGGACATTTACACAATGGTATACTATGCAGCTGTAAAAAAAGGGGGGGGGAGGGGAATCCCTTACCCTTTGGGGCAGCATGGATGGACCTGGAGACTAATATGCTAAATGAAATAAACCAATCTGAGAAAGACAAATATCACTTCATCTTACTTATTTGTGGAATCTAATGAACAGAATGAATTGACCAACAAAATAAGGCCTGAAGCATGAAGTCATGGAACTAGTTGGCGTACCTTGATGTGGGGATGGGAGGATGAGAAGAGATAAACCAAAGAACTTACATACTTACATGCATAGCCCATGGACACAGGCAGTAGAGTGATGAAGACCTGGGGGTGGGAGGGGGTAGAGGATGGGAGAAAGGGGATAAAGTGAGTGGAACCACTTTATGATGAAAATATATATTAAAAATTAAAAATTAGAAAAAATAATTTTGTATCCATTAAAAATAAATAAATAAATATAAGGGATTTTTTTTTAAGTCTCTTCTTCACCTAATCTTCAGTTGCTAATTCAGAGTGAATGTTCCCCCAATATAATTTTACTTGTATTACCAGTTTGGATCTGAGAGGAGGTGCAAAAAAGATCCAACTACAACACTGGCGCCATCTTCGAGGCAGGGTTCAGGATCTGAAGGCAGGGCCAATTCACAGATGAAAGTACTGGACAATAAATATGAATTTAGAAGGCATTGGGGGCCAGGTGGAGACCTCTTTCTTGAAGAGGCACTCTGACCTCTGGCCTGATCTGTTTTTTATTTAATTGAATACACATTTTCCATTTAGCAATGCATACAAGCAGATCAAAGATAAAGTTTGGTAAACAGTATAAAGATGATCAGAATAGGAAATTGCGTTGAGCCATTGAGTCCACAGCAGGGCAATATTTTGCCAATTTTCAGCCCTGATGAAATGTATCAAAGTCCATTGGCATTCCAATGTTTCTTTTTGCATTAATATGTTAACTGCTGTTTGCTTTAGCCTCCAGCACCCCACTACTATTCTGTACACCCTTGGACCTGGAGATTATTATGCTAAGTGAAATCATCCAATCAGAGAAAGATAAATACCATGTGATCTCACTTATATGTGGAATCTATAGGACAAAATGAACTTAAGAACAAAATAGAAATATTGACGTGGATACTTGGAACCGACTGATGGCTGACAGAGGAGAGAGAAGAGCGGGACTGGAAGAAAGAAGGTGAAGGGATTAGCCAAAAATATATATGTATAACACAGACACACAGAAAACAATATGACAATAGCCAGAAAGAAAGTGGGTGGAGGCTAAGGGGAAGTGGGCAAAGAGGGGGGAAATGGAATGGAGGAGACTTTGTTTGGGATGAAGTATGCAGATGATGTTTTCTTGAATTGTACACTTGAAACCTGCATGGTTTTGCAAACCAACATCACCCCAATAAATTCAATTAAAAAATATAATGGGGGGTTCATTTTTTAATTTTTTGAGGGAATTCCATACTGTTTTCCACAGTGGTTGTACCAGTCTGCATTCCCACCAGCAATGCACAAGGGTTCCTTTTTCCACATCCTGGCCAGCACTTGTCGCTTGTTAATTTTTGGATGACAGCCATTCTGACAGGTGTGAGATGATACCTCATTGCCATTTTGATTTGCATCTTTCAGATGATTAGTGACTTTGAACAGGTTTTCATATGTCTCTTGGGTTTCTGTATGCCTCCTTTGAAAGGGGTCTATTTACGTCCTTTGCCCATTTTTTGATTGGATTGTTTATCTTCCTTTTGTTAAGTTGTATGAGTTCCCTATAAATTTTGAAGATTAAACCCTTATTGAATATAACATTGGCAAATATGTTCTCCCATGCAGTGGGCTCTCTTGTTCTTTTGTTGATAGATCCAGAAATATAGAAGCATTGAACAGGCCATCCAATCTCCTAGGGAAGGTGAGGATGGGGGTGGGGAGTGAGAGATCAAACAAAGGACTTATATGCATGCATATAAGCATAACCTATGCACACAGACAGTAGGGGAGGGGAGGACATATGCTGGGGGAGGTGGGGGAGGAACAACTGGGGAGTGATCAATGGGGGGAAAAGGAACATATGTAATACTTTAAACAATAAAGAATTAAATTTAAAAACTATAATGGGGAGGCAAACATTTAGTGGCCAAATTATTATGATCTCTGAATGCATAATAATCTAGCCACTCAGTATATATCTTATATAATGAAAGGCTAATATGCAAATTGTTCCCTTAATCAGGAGTTCAACTAGTAGGCAGGCCGGCCAACCGCCCATATCTCCTACCCTGGCCAGGCTGGCCAGATCCCACCCATGCACGAATTCATGCACTGGGCCTCATATATACATAAACATATACATATACTTACACATACACACACACATACACACACACACACACACACACACACACTCACTGAGTGGTCAGACAATTAAGTGTTTAGCGATCATAATAATCTAGCCATTCAGTATAATTTGACTGACTGACAGAACTGACCACACAAAATTTATAAAATTCATACATCCCTCCAATACATCTACACACCCTATCTAATAAAAGAGTAATGTGCAAATTGATCATCAATCCAACAAACAAGATGGCTGCCCCCATGTGGCCAAAGACGACTGCGCCAATGTAGACACAAGAAGGCCTGCAGAGGAGGGCAGTTAGGAATGATCAGGCCGGCAGGGGAGGGCAGTTGGGGGGGACCAGATTGGCAGAGAAGGGTAGTAGGGGGGGACCAGGTCTGCAGGGGAGGCAGTTGTAGGTGGCTAGGCCTGCAGGGGAGGACAGTTGGGGAGAACCAACACCTGCAGGAGAGGGCAATTGAAGAGAACCAGACTTTCTCTCTCTCTCCCTCTCTCTCTCTCTCTCTCTCTCTCTCTCTCTCTCTCTCTCACACACACACACACACACACACACACACACACACACACTCACACACACTTTCTTGAATGGCTTTCGGGCTTGCAGAACCTATGAGTAATAAAACTTATATGTTCATTGTTCCATGGTGGTTATTTCAATTATAATAAGGATCAAAAGAGTCCATCTAGTCCCAACATTGATTGTGGTCTGAGGAACAAGTTGTAGGATCCAGGTCAGTGCCCAGGTATTTCTATCACTATCAATATACTGTGACTTACTGAGAACAACCATAAAGTATACAGTATCAGGACGATCACTTAAGGTGCTGATGTACAAAGAATGAGGGTCATATAGTGAATACAATGTCAAATTACTTACAATGATATATGGTATTTGAGAAGAAATTATTGTTAAGACATCGATGTTGACAGTGAAGTAAATGAAAGCTTCCAAATATTTCTGATCACAGTTGGAAAAAAAGGATAAAGGGAAAAACTGTGTACATAATAGACAAAGCATAAAGCTTAATAAAATGGTACCTGAAATTGTATAGAGAGGTTAAAATAAAGATAGGAAACTCAAGGACAGAAATAAAAGGAGCAAGTCTTCAAAACCACAATCTGATTAAAGAAAGAATCACAATTTCTGATTTTGAGCCTTGGAGCCTCAAAATCAAGGCCACTTTTTCAACCTCAGCATAATTATCCACTTTGTACCTGCCATCTCAAAAAATTTACGCAGGGCCTTCTTAATGTCTTTGTTCCTGAGACTGTAGATGAAGGGGTTCAGCATGGGTGTGACCACAGTGTACATCACCGTGGCTACTGCACTTGAATGTGAGCTGTGGGTAGCAGCAGAGCTGAGATACTCACCAAAGACTGTACCATAAAATAAGGAGACAACTGAGAGATGAGATGCACAGGTAGAAAATGCTCTGTACTTCCCCTGAGCTGATGGGATTCTATGTATGAAGGACACTATCTTAGAGTAAGAGTAAATGATACCAGCGAAGGGACCAGCAGCCAGTAACACAGTTATAAAATACATCACCACGGTATGAAGGAAGGTGTCAGAACAGGCAAGTTGGACCACCTGTTTAAGATCACAGAAAAAGTGGGGGATTTCCAAGTCCGTACAGAAGGACAGCTGCAATACCATTACACTTTGTAACAGGGAATTCAGGCCACTTATGATCCAGGACACCAGAACCAGCAGTCCACAGAGCCAGGGGTTCATGATGACCATGTAGTGCAAAGGGAGGCAGATGGCCACGAAGCGGTCATAGGCCATCACAGTCAAGAGGATGTCATCCAACACTGCAAAGAGTATGTAAAAATAAATCTGGGTGATGCAGCCTGCATATGTGATGGCTTTGCTCTGTGTCTGGATGTTCCACAGCATCTTTGGGACAGTGGTGGAGGTGAAACAGATGTCTACCAAGGACAGGTTGGAGAGGAAGAAGTACATGGGCGTGTGGAGGTGGGAGTCTGAGCTAACAGCCAGGATGATGAGTAGGTTTCCCAACACAGTGATCAGGTACATAGAGAAGAAAAGTCCAAATATGAGGGACTGTAATTCTAATCCTTCAGAAAATCCCAGAAGAAGAAATTCTGAAATTGTGGTATCATTGCCTTGTCCCATGTGGTGAAGGTGACTATTAGGAAAGAAAAAATATCATGATTAGGTTTTACATAAATGGCCATTACTAATATAGTTGAAATGCTACAATTATATATTGCAGTGAAGTAATAAATACTGTTTGTATGTATCATGCCCTTTAAAATACAACCCATCCCCTGACAACTCCGATTAGGATTTTCCGTCCTCCTTAGAACCTTTCCCAAGGTGGTCTTGGATTACAGTGTTTTGATTTTGTTTTCAAATCTTTATTATTGAGAGTATTATAGATGTCCCCCTTTCTCGTCCTATTATACACTTCCAACCAGTTCCCACCTCACCCCAGTCCTTCAGCATCCTTCCCTTTGTGTCCATAGGTAATATATATATATATATATTCTTTGGCTAATCTCTTTCTGCCTCCTTCCCCACTTCCCTCTGAGATTGGTCAGTGTGTTTCATGTTTCCATGGTTGTATTTTATTCATCAGTTGATTTTATTCATTAGATATCCTTGTTCATTTATCTTGATTTTTTTATTCCATTGATAATAGATATGTATTTATTGACATTTTATTGTTCATATTTTTTTAATCTTTTTCTTTTTTAACATTTCTGTTAAGAAATGAGTTGACAGTTGTATTACACTCCCTCATAGGTAACTGACTGCTTTTCTCTTGCTGCTTTTAAGATTCTCTCTTTGACTTTAACCTTTGGCATTTTAATTATGATGTGTCTTGATGTAGGCCTCTTTGGGTTCCTCTTGTTTGTAATTCTCTGCACTTCCTGAAGTTGTAAGTCTGTTTCTTTCACCAGGTAGGGGTTGTTTTCAATTATTATTGTTATTTTTAAGTATATTCTTATCATTGATAATATTACAGATATCTCCCATCCCTCCTTTCCCCCTCCTCCCAGCCCCTTCTCAGCTCCCCAAGTCTTCAGTACCCTATTGCTCAGGTCCATGTGATATGCTTATAAGTGCATAAGTTCTTTGGTTTATTCAGATAAGTTTTCAATGTCTTGCCTTCTTTTTTCCTTCTGGCACCCCCATATTGTGAATGTTGGTACACTTCAAGTTGTCCCAGAGGCTCCTTACACAATCCTCATATTTTTGGATTCTTCTTCCTTTTTGGTCTCCTGACTGGGTGTTTTTGTTTCCTCATTTTTCAAAACACTGGTTTGATTCTTGGCATCCTCTATTCTATTGTTGAATCTCTATAAATTCTTCTTTACTTCAGATAGTGCTTAATTTCTGACTGGTTCCATTTCATGTTTTTGCTGTTCTCACTAAGATTCTTGAAATTGTCACGAAAGCCCTTGAAGCTCTCATTAAATCCTTGAGCATTCTGATAACCATTGTTTTGAACTCTATCTTGTAGTATGTGTTCATCTATTTCATTTAGTTTGTTTCTGGAGATTTACTCAGTTCTTTCATTTGTGACATGTTTCTTAGTCTCTAAAATTTGGCTGCTTCCCTGAGTTTGTTTTTATGTATTGGGTAGAGCTACTATGTCTCCTGGAATTGGTAAAATGGCCTTGCATAGTAGGTGTTCTGTAGGGCCCAGTGGCTTAGCCTCTAAGTGCACTCTAGGTGCACCCCTGTGTGGCTGTGTGCACAGTCTTGTTGTAGCTGAGCCCTGATTGCTGTTGGAATCACTGGGAAGAACTCAGCTCCAAGCCAATTGACTGTGAGGACCAGCTATTTCTATAGCAGGAGAGTTTCTGTACAGCAAATCCCCGTGTGGAGCAGAACTTGCTTCAGTGTGCATTGGTGCTCAATGAGTCTGCCCTTTGAGTGTATTGCTTGTGGATGTGTAGACTTGTAATCTGCTGTGCTCTGAAGCTGTCCAATGTGTGCATTGGCTCTGAGTCCTCCCAGAAGATGCAATGTTAGCCAATTCTTAGGGCCACCTGGCAGGAGCCACAGAGATATCTGCAGATGGCTGCTGCTTGTGTTGGGCCTACCAGTGCCTATGAGAGGCTGAACTGTGAAGCAAGGCAGGCTGCTGCTAGTGCCAGGCCTTAAGTCTTTTATTGAGAGGTATGGGGTATGCTGATTGCAGCTACTGCTAGTTTGAGAGATTTAGGGAAATCTAAAGCCTGAGCCAGGTCAGGCTATTCATATGGAAATTCTGCTGAAAATACCTTGGGTTGGGCTGCAAATTTGGTGGGGTGAAGTTTCAGGCAAACAATAGGATGGAGCAAACAGTGTGCTCTAGGCTGATGGAGACTCAGGTATGGCTGCCAGTCAACTCTGTGGTGGAGGAGGTGTCAGCTTACAAATAGTGAACTCTGTGAACACCCCAGTCTGGGAAAAATCGACCCCCAAGTTCGTGTCCTAATGCCAAACAATCCAGTTCTTTTCTGTATGTCCCACAATCCCCTCAATCTGCTGCCCTAGTTCTGGGGCTCAGAGGGAGAGATTCTGGGTCAGTTCATGTTTTGGCCCTTTAAGAGGAACTCTGGGGCTCCTGCAGCCTCCATGCCACTCAGCCTCAATTCCCACTGGTTTTTACAGCCTGAAGTTATAGAAACTTCTCTTCCTGGAACTGAAAACATGATCTGAGAGGCCTGGTGTGGGACTAGGATGCCTTGCTCCTCATGAATGGCCTTCACAGATGAGATATCCCACCTGCTCAAAAAATGGCACACATGGTGTCAGATTAGCCCATTCAGCCCCTCTGCCCATCCTGCCAGTCTCAGTGTACTTTCTTTTATACTTCTCTAGTTGTAAGACTTCCATTCAGACAGCTTTCAGGCACTTCTAAGTGATGATTGTTCTGTATTTTAGTTGTAATTTTGATGTGGTTGTGGGAGGCAGTGAGTACCGTGTTTACCTATGTAACAATCTTGGTTGTTCTACACAGTTTGAATGAGAAATGTTTTCATACACTTGAGGGATATATCTTGAGTAATGGCCATCTCTAGGGAAAGGGTATAGGATGCTAAGGAAAAAAAATCCTTAAAATATAATGATGATGAAAGAATATACACAAAATATAGGTCTTATATACCATGCCCTATGGTGTCATGTGAAGAAAAAGAAAGTACATATAAAATAGAATGGATGGGATGTTATTTTATACTGGGACTTCAGGAAACCCTGCAAACAAGGTGTCATTTGAACAGGGACCTCAAGGAAGTCAGAGTGGGAGACACAAGATTGTTAGGGGTGCAGGAAAAGAGTCAGTGCAAAAACCCTGAGATGACACTTGTTCCCTATATTCAAGACTCAAAAAGGATCCAATGTGGTGAGGGAAATAACCAAGGGGGGAACAATAATAGATGGTGTCAGAGAATGTGAAGGAACAGGTGGTCTGTGCTCACAAAGAATCCCTTGTTCACATGTTGTTCCTGCACTTCATTAATTTTGTTTAAAAAATATATATTGTAAATATTAATGGATTCACCTTTTTATTCATGTGTTGGTTAATATTCTGGCATCTGTTTTTTAACCAGTTAACTGTCACGGTATTTTAAATTTAATTAAAAATAGTCTGCCGTGCCAAAAATGGTTTGGCTCAATGAATAGAGAATTGGTCTGTGGACTGAAAGGTCCCAGGTTCAATTCCAGTAAAGGGCATGTACCTTGGTTGCGGGCACACCGCCACTAGAGGATGTGCAAGAGGCAGCTGATCGATGTTTCTAACTCTATCCCTCTCTCTTCCTCGCTGTAAAAAAATCAATAAAATATGTGGGGTTTTTTTTAAATAGTCTGCTGCTTGCATATATGCACTCTTATGGCATACAAATGGTTAAGGAACACATTTTGGAGTATATGAGCTCAGATCCAACTGCCCCAGAACACACACACACACACACACACACACACACACACATACACACGCCCTCCCCACAAACACCAGAGTGTATTATGAATTACTTTTGGGGACCATGTTATCACCAGGCTTTTTGCACCCCTTCATAATAATTAGAAAAGGAAACATATCCAGAAAAAAAATTTTTTTTGGCGATATGGGGGGCCAGGCGATAGTCCAACTCTAGTGGGAGAACTACTCCCTGCTATGGCCCTGCCATCCCCTTTTATTGAGACTTTGGGGGGAAAAACATCTTAGACAACATAAACAGAAATTTACATGTAGCCCTTAGGCAGGAAATAATAGAAATTTACAAGGGACAAACAAGGTGGAGGCTGCTTCAGCTAACAATGTCTCAAGTAAAGGGTGAGTGGTTAGAGCAATTAAGATTATTGACCAGCCTTCCTGGCTTCCTGTCAAGATCTCTCTTTTAGTGAAACTAATTTGTTTCCGGTACATTGCCAATTACTTTTTGGGGCCATGTTATCACCAGGCTTTTCTCATCCCTTAATAATAATTATAAAAATAATGATACAAGGAATGATGTCAACACCAGTTTATCTTTATCCTGAAGAATATAGAAGCAGTATTAAATTCCAGTTGATAAGCCTCCTGTGGACATGTAAATAGGGGACTCTATTTTCTCATGGCTATGTTGGATCCCCTATTTAAAGAAACTTTTAAAAATGGTTAAAAAACAAGAGAGGCAAAATGGACATAAAGGGGAAAAATGTCTAATACTCAGGTGAGTGATGGAGATGAAGCAAAGCTCCTTAGCTCTGGCAGAATTCCAACCCCAGTTCTGTCCCCTGATGCCCAGAATAACTAATGAAGCAACAAAAAGCAATTTATTCCAGAGAAAAAAAGTGATATTCTACATATTTACAAGATGCTGTACAGATTGAACATTCCTTTGGAAAAAGGAGCAAAGGAAACAAACACACAATCTACATCAGCTAATACAATAAACAATAATGCGGGTTATTAAAGATGAAATGGAAAACAGTGTGTAAATGGAAATAAAACATGTCAGCCTTGTGTAATTCAATGACTGACTTTTCAGTTTAACTACCACATATTAGCTGTTTAAAATTGCAGGCCATTTGAACCATTTCATTTCTTTAAATTAATTATATTTTTTGGTAGAGCCTACATGGTTTTTACATGCTTTCTTTGTTTTTAATCAATTAATTAGTTAATTTAAAAAATTTATTAATTTTAAAATGGAAGGGAGCAGAAGAGAGAAACATCAATGATGAGAGAGAATCATTGATTGGCTACCTCCTGCACCACCACACCAGGGACTGATCCCGCATCACGGGTATGTGCTCTGACCAGGAATCAAACTGTGACCTCCTGGTTCATAGGTTGATTCTCAACCACTGAGCTACACTGGGGGAGCTAATTTATTTTTTGTTAATCCTGACCTGAGAATATTTTTTCCATTGATTCTAGAGACAGGGAGGGAGAGAGAGAGAGAGAGAGAGAGAGAGAGAGAGAGAGAGAGAGAGAGAGAGAGAGAGAGAGAGAGAGAGAGAGAGAGAGAGAGAGAGAGAGAGAGAGAGAGAGAGAGGAATATCGATATGAAAAACATTGATTGATTGCCTCCTGCACATGCTGCAACCTGGGGCCAGGAAATGAACTTGCAACCCAGGTATGTGGCCTTGACTGGGAATTCATCCCATGAACTTTGGGTGTGCAGGACAGCATTCTACCACTGACCTGAGCTATATGCATTTTTTAAATGAGATAATATTGGTTTATGACATTATCTAAGTTTCAGGTATACCTGAATTATGGCAATTATTAATGTCTTCATCTGATGGTGAAGATTGCAGCATCCATCAGCCTACGGTGATGGACAAGTAATCAATATACTGAATGTAGAGTGCTTGCTATACTTCCCTCATGTTGGTAAATGAATGGTTACCACCGTGATGGGGTGAGGCTGATTATCCTTCCTCTCAAATGTCTTTAATGCTTCCCAACATCTTGGTCTTCAATTTCACAGACATGTTTCAATTCCCTGTCATTTCTCCCACCTAACATTCGGGCACCCCTTTAGTTAAATACTCACACTGACTCAGAGAGAACTTTAATGCTGATCATTGCACTCTCTGATTTAAATTCCTCCCCTAGTCATACCTCACTGGAGAGAGAAGTCAAAATTCCATAGCTTCAAACATGAGGCTCAAGTATCTGTGAACTTTCAGCCAGATCCACCCTTACAGAGCCCTGGCCTCCCTCACACTGGTCTCCTACACATTGAACTTGACTCCAGCTTCACCTGACACCATAGCTGCAGGGCTCAGAGCATTTAAGGGCTTGCTTTCCTCTGCTTGGGGTCTCCCCACTGATCTTTTGGTTTTTTTTCACCCCCCTCTCCACCCTCCAAACTCCAGCTCCTCTTTCAGAGAGACTGGATCCTCTCCTTCATGAACCTTTTCTTTTTCTAACATTAGCACAGGAAAAGGTCACTTTCTCATGCTCTTCATCTAAGTGATAAGGCACCCATGGTGAGACTTTTATTTAATCCCATGTCTTTGTTCCTTGCTAGTCTGTGAGTACCTGAGGCATACAGCATGTTATACAAACTCATTCTCCCCCTTCAGATTTGTTTTAGTGTGGCTGAATAAACATGTATTCTATGACAGGATTCTATGAAGTTAGGTGGAGGACATGCTTTAGGAATGTTCTCTATATTCTGAGATCAGGAGCCATTATGGTATGAGATTACAGTTGTAAGAATGAAATAGAATGGAATCAAGAGGCACAAAAGGAAGTATTAGTGTGTGTCATACACAATGAGGGTACATTCATAATCATTTCGTGATTCCCTTTGTTCTCGAGTGCATGTGTCTGGATAACAATGTAAAAGGCATGTCTTAGTTTGAGACACAGTAAAAACAGATCTAGAATTCAACACAAGAAATGCAAGACCTGCTTAAAAGGCCATTTCCTGCTAATGAAGGAAAAGTAATAAGAGTGAAGAGCCCAGTAGGGCCAGTGCAGAGAGAAGAGGGAGCCAGCATGGGGGCTAAAGTTACCTTGGACTCAAGGGATCACACACCAACTGGCCCTTCACTGCACCGCTGGCCTCATCACAGTGTCCTCTCCAGCCTCTGATCTAATTGTGTTTCCTGCACCTATGCCATGTTTATTAGATCATCCTGGTGGTTAAATGGCTCAATGGCATCTTTGTTATTTTGGGCATTGAGTTTTGATCTCTTTTGTGACACAAGTGATGCGTGGGCACTAGTCCTGGTTCTGTTCCTTGTCAATCTACAAATCATTCTTTATAGATTTCTGCTTATTCCACAACTATTGATCGCCTTCCTTCACATATTTACCCCTGAGAATTCGATATTATAGCACACTGATTTCATTATCCTGGGCCTTCTTTGCAAAATGTGAGGTCAAATAAGCAGAGAGCTCACTGACTTTGTTCATTTATGTAGTTTTATAAATATGTGCTTTTATATGGAAAAATGTTAAGGTATGTAATATTCATAATAAAAAATGGCAGGGAAAATAAACATAGTTGAATATTGTGTATTAAAATATTGGCATTAATAAAATTGGAAGAAAATTGTAAAACAAAAGAAAAGCCAAATACCCCTCTCCCCTACAGAACTTTAACCACATTAATATAAGCCTCCAATTCCAGATATATGGGAAAGGATATGGAAATAAAAATAAAATATATTTTTAAAAGGAAGTGGAGTAAGCAGTATCCGCAGTTATAATTTCTACTTATGTAAGCATCAATAGATTATTCTTAGAAAATGGATAGAAACGATCATTAATTGAATGCAGAAGAATGTTTTTGCCAAGATGAAAAATGTAGAACTGTTTACGTTAAAAGCATGGAATAAGATACAATATAACAGACTGACAGAATTGACCACACAAAGTTAATACATTTTCATCCATTCCTCTAAATCCCATCTATACACATATAAAGGAATTCTATGCCAAACAGCAATGTTTTCAGGAGAAAACTAATTTAGCATACTAAATGTATTAACTGTGTTTTCGCCTGCCTAACAAACAGATATGGCAGTCTCTCAGCTCTGAGCTGGCCTGGTTAGGCTCTCAGGTTACCTCAGGGAGAAATTCTGGGATGCCGTCCTTAAATCTTCCCACAGCATCTGCTGCACTCTCAGACTCACCTGATGGGTCTCTGAAAGGAAGGGCTCCTTGTAGAAGACTGAGTTGCTCCCTGGATGGTTAATGTTGGAGATTGAACAGGAGCAGGAAGGAATCAAGCACTAGTCTCAGTCAGACTAAAGACTCCAAAGGAAATGAATACGTTCTTTTCCAGCCTAACCTTGCACTTGTTGTGAGTGTGCCACAGAGGAGATATTATTCCTCTTTATCTGCTCCTTAGATACTGTTGGCATTGTTGCTCCCACCTCTGAGCAGAATGAAAAATGTTCCTGCCGATTCTCTGTTCCCAAGGGACCAGGTTAGAAGCTAAGTGAATCTTGTTTTTGTTACTTCTTCATGATCCTCTTGAGGTCTCATCTCCCAGCACCTTACCCAACTTTGTATTAATTTTTCTCTGAAGTCCAAGACCATGTTGACTGGCTTGACTAGGAACCTTGAATTTTCAAAGCACTGGATTGTTGTGAGGCACAAGCCATGATACCTCCAGAAAATTGCTATTTCTCTCTTCAACAAGAGAGAGGACTGTGTGACTTTGATGTAAAGTTATACTCATTGGCTTCATGACACATTTGCCAAATCAATGAGAAATTTCATACTTATATCAGAAGATAAGAGCTGCTATTTAGTCCCATTATATAAGACCTTTGTTAATTATGAGACATAATTTTATGCTATACAATCTGAGTTTAGTATGTTATATGTATTATTTGATTTAATGTTTATAAAAATCCTTTCTCTGAAGTGATAAAAATATCAATTTTATTCTCCATTGCAGTAGTGGGCTTGAGGAAGTCTAGTGACCAATCCAACATTATAATCAGAGTAAGATGTTGTTTAGAATCTGTCATGATGCTTTCCATTCTCAAACTGTGCAGTGGTTCCCAACGAGGGAAAATCTGAAGGTAGGCTGCTAAATACTTGCAGTACCCAACACAAATAATTATGTCACATTTAGAAGGTAAAAATTCCTACTCTAGGTGAGCCCTTCTCCAACTTCACAGTGCTTATTATTGACTTAAAAAAACAACATTGACGGCTTCCTGTTTTCTCTTTCACCACCAGGGACCCGCCACCATGGGCCGCGTTCGCACCAAGACCGTGAAGAAGGCGGCCCGGGTCATCATCGAGAAATACTACACGCGCCTGGGCAACGACTTCCACACCAACAAGCGCGTGTGCGAGGAGATCGCCATCATCCCCAGCAAGAAGCTCCGGAACAAAATCACGGGCTATGTCACGCACCTGATGAAGCGGATCCAGAGGGGCCCCGTGAGAGGCATCTCCATCAAGTTGCAGAAGGAGGAGAGGGAGAGGAGAGACAACTACGTGCCTGAGGTCTCTGCCCTGGATCAGGAGATCGTTGAGGTTGATCCTGACACAAAGGAAATGCTGAAGCTCTTGGACTTTGGCAGTCTGTCCAACCTGCAGGTCACTCAGCCCACAGTGGGGATGAATTTCAAAACACCGCGTGGAGCTGTTTGAATCTTTTGCTATGCTGTAATATTCTCAATAAACTTTGGACAACTTTGAAAAAATAAATAAATAAATAAATAAATAAATAAATAATAACATTGACTAGGTGTTTCATCACCAAAAGGCTTTATTCAGGAAAAAGAAAGTATTGCAATCCATGCATGCAGACATGCCAAGCCAAATGCACACTCTCGCCTTTGGGCCAAGGTGGAGGGTCCTTATGGAGGGGAAAGGAAGAGGGAAGGGGAAGTTAGAAAAATGTAATTTTATAAACATAGAGTTCTTCCTGTAGGGCTCTCCTGATTACATAGTGTGAGAAATTCCATTAGTGCTATCTCTTCCGATAGCCCCTCCTGTCTGGTTATGTTTCCTTAAATTCTTTATCTTCTTTATTAACCACAAATGAGTGAGGTCATGTGGAATTTTTCTTTCATTGACTGACTTATTTCACTTAGCATAATGTTTTCCAGTTCCATCCAGGTTGCTGAAAATGGTAAGAATTCCTTCTTTTTATGGCAGCATAGTATTCCATTGTGTAGATGTACCATACTTTTCTGATCCAGTCATCTGCTGATGGGCACCTAGGCTGTTTCCAAATCTCAGCCACTGTAAACATAGGGGTGCATATATCCTTTCTGATTGGTGTTTTTAGTTTCTTAGGATATATTCTTAGGAGTGGGATTACTGGGTCAAATGGGAGTTTCATTTTCAGTTTTTTATTCTCCACAATGGCTGCACAAGTCTGCATTCCCATCAGCAGTGCACAAGTGTTCTTTTTTCTCCGTATCCTCGCCAACACTTGTCTTTGGTGATTTTTTGATGATAGCCATTCTGACAGATGTGAGATGGTACCACATTGTTGTTTTGATTTGCATCTCTCAAATAATTACTAACTTTGAGCATGTTTTCCTATGTCTCTTGGCCTTCCTTCTGTCTTCTTTCTAAAAGATTCTATTTAGGCCCATTGCCCATTTCTTAATTGGATCATTCATCTTCCTTTTATTTAGTTGTATCAGCTGCCTATAGATGTTAGAGATCAAACCTTTATCAGTGGTAACATTTGCAAATATGTTCTCCCATACAGTGGGTTTTCTTATTGTTGTGTTGATGGTTTCTTTTGCTGTGAAAAAGCTTTTTTATTTTGATGTAGTCCCATTTATTTATTTTCTCTTTAGCTTCCATTGCCCTAGGGGTAGTATCAGTGAAGTTCTTTTGGCATGTGTCTGAGATTTTGTTGCCTGTGGATTCCTCTATTATTTTTATGGTTTCCCATCTTATGTTTAAGTCCTGTATCCATTTTGAGTTTATTTTTGTGTATGGTATAAGTTGATGATCTAGTTTCTTTTTCTTTTTCTTTTTTTTTTTTGCATATATCTGTCCAATTTTCCCAACATAATTTATTGAAGAGACTGTCTTGACTCCATTGTATGTTCATGCCTCCTTTGTCAAATATTAATTGAGCATAGTGGTTTGGGTCGATATCTGGATTCTCTATTCTATTCCATTGATCTATATGTCTGTTCTTCTGCTAGTACCAGGCCTTTTTGAGAACAGGGACTTTGTAATACAGTTTGAAATCTGGTATTGAGCTCCCTCCTACTTTATTCTTTTTTTTTTCAGAATTGCTCTGGCTATTTGGAGTCTTTTTTAATTCCAGATGAATTTTTGGAGAGTTTTTTCTACATTTATAAAATATGCCATTGGTATTTTAATGGGAAGTGCATTGAATCTATAGATTGCTTTGGGTAGTATAGACATTTTAATGATGTTGATTCTACCAATCCATGAACATGGTATGTTCTTCCATTTGTTTACATCTCCCTCTATTTCTTTTTTCGGTGTCCTGTAGTTTTCTGCATATAGGTCTTTTATCTCCTTAGTTAAGTTTATTCCTAGATATCTTAATTTTTTTGGTGCAATGGTAAAAAGGATTGCTTTTTTAGTCTTTCCTTCTGTAAATTCACTATTGGTGTATAGAAAAGCCATAGATTTCTTGGCATTAATTTTGTATCCTACTACATTGCCGAATTCATTTATTAAGTCTATTAGTTTTTTTATGGAGTCTTCCTGGTTTTTTATGTACAATATCATGTCATCTGCAAATAAAGACAACTTTCCTTCCTCTTTTCCAATTTGGATGTCTTTTATTTCTTCTTGTTGTCTAATTGCAATGCTTAATACTTCCAGTACTATGTCAAACAGGAGTAGTGAGAGTGGGCATCCCTAGCTTGTTCCTGTTCTTAGGGGAAATGGTTTTAGTTTTTGCCTATTGAGTATGATGTTTGCTGTGGGTTTATCATATATAGCTTCTATTATATTGAGGTATAATCCTCCTATTCCCACCTTGTTGAGAGTTTTTATCAAGAAAGGGTGTTTGATTTTGTCAAATGTTTTTTCTGCATCAATTGATATGACTATGTGATTTTTATCTCTCAATTTGTTTATGTCATGTATCACATTTATTGATTTTTGGATATTTTACCATCGTTGCATTCCTGGAATAAATCCTACTTGATCATGGTGTATGATCTTTCTGATGGAGCCGATTTGCTAGAATTTTGTTGAGGATTTTGGCATATATGTTCATAAGGGATATTGGCCTGTAATTCTTTTTCATTGTGTTGTCTTTATCTGGTTTTTTGGTATTAAGGTGATGCTGGCTTCATAAAAGGATCTTGGAAGTGTTCTTTCCTCTTGAGTTTTTTTTGAATAGTCTGAGGAGGATAGGTTTTAGTTCTTCCTTGAATGTTTGGTAAAACTCTACTGTGAAACTGGCTAGTCCTGAGCTTTTGTTTGCTGGAAGCTTTTTGATGACTGCTTCAATTTCCTCCATAGTTACTGGCCTATTGAGCTGTTTAGATTCTTCCTGATTGAGTTTTGGAATGCTATACTTTTCTAGGAATATGTCCTTTTCCTTCAGGGTGTCCAGTTTGTTGGAATATAGTTGTTCGTAGTATTTTTTTGACAATCCTTTGTATTTTGGTGGGGTCTGTTGTTATTTCACCTCTTTCATTTCTGATTTTGTTTATTTGGGTCCTCTCTCTTTGCTTCTTGGTGAGCCTGGCTAGAAATTCATCAATCTTGTTTATCCAGAAATCTGTAATACTTTCAACAATAAAGTTAAAAAATAAAAAATAGAATAAAATAGTAATTTTTAAAAAGATGTCTGTAGGAGTGTGTTACTTCTGCAGACTTAAGGGGACAATCCATTTGCTCTCCTACTCTAGTTGCTCATGCCACATAGCACTTTCGCCATCTTTAAAGCCAGTGGTATAGCATCTTTTAGTCTCCCTCTGATTCCAACAATTCTTCCTTCTTCCAAGTGTTAGAACCACATGCTTTCATTAGTCCCACCTACATTATTATGGTCAATCTTATCTGAAAGTCTGATTAGCCCAACTATCCAATTTGCTACTCTATTCCTATCTTACAATGAAAAGTAACATATTACAAGTTTCTGGGGATTATGACGTGGACTAGGGACCTGTTGCAGGAATATACCTGCAAGACTTCTAGCGGGCTTCCCTCCTGCCACTGCCACCTCTCCCTCCCCCCTACCCCCCCCCCCACACACACACACTTCTACCGCTACAGTGGGCAAGGCGGGTGGGACAGACGGGGCGCTTTCAGCCACCACTGCCACCATCTACATGGCTGTGTGTGCTGCCACCACTGCTGTGTGCCTCACTCCGCATGCCCAACCTGCTGCACGCGCAGTCCCCGCACACGCTGCCAGTGTTTCCCTCCAGCAGCCGCAGCCACCTTGCTTTCCACTTTCCTTCCCTCTTCTTTCTATGCTGTCTTCAGTCTTCACTCCTCCCTCCCTCCACGTATGCAAAATAACCGCCATCTTTGTTGGGTTATTTTGCATACTGGCTCTGATTGGCTGGTTGGGCATGGCTGGTGGGTGTAGTGGAGTGATGGTTAATTTACATATTACTCTATTATTAGGTAGGATATATTTAGAAGCTCTGCCTACTATGAAAATCTTTTCAATAATGCGTTCCATGGTGTCACACAAGAGCCCTTGTATAAAAAATATCAAAAAAAGGTACTTTTTCAGAAGACTATCATATGTTGTCATTTATAAATCCTTATAAAAATAATTGAACAATGAATGTATAATAGCTTCTAGAGTGAGTGAATACACTATGCATTCAAAATTACATGCAAAATGATTTTTAATTCTAAAAACCTAGAACAACCTATACCTGACTCTAACACAACCACTTCCTTCTACTCAAAGTGTGGTCCACAGACCAGCATCTACAGCATCAATACCACTTTGGAAACTGGTTTGATTCAAAGACTCTCTGGGCCCACCAAGACTTGCATTTGAACTATAATCCTGGTAACTTGTATGCTCATTGAAGTTGGAGAAGTGCTGGTCTAGATTAGATTTTCTCACCTTCTCATGCTGGCATTCATTAGGGCAGGATAATTATTGCTGGAGGGTGTTATAGGTGTTGAGCAACCTTCCTCCAGGCATTGCCAAATATTTCTAGGAGCAAAATCATCTCGGGTAGAGAACCACTGGCCCAGAGTTGGAAAATTGGAAGCAACCTGACAGATTCCAATCAAGGCCCATCCCTTGTTTAGCTCATAACTTTGAGCAAGTCAATAAAGTCCTTCAAACTCAATTTTTGTAATGGGAATGGAATTCATAATAGAATGGGCATCTGAAAAATTAAATCAGGCAAACTCTATAAGGTACTAAGCTCAGATTATATGGCATAAAACTTTCAAAATGTATCTCATACTTAGCAAATATTTTATAATGAGGTACTAAATGACAGCTATTCACTTGTGAAATTAGTACAAAATTCCTTATTATTTTGACAAGTGTGTCAGGAAGCCAAAGAGTGTGAAGCCCAGGATTCCATAAAAAAGGAACTCAGTCCTTTTTTTTGGATAGGAGAAGAGCAATTCTCTAGAGAAATCAGGGCTGTGTCCCCACCACAGATCACTCCTTGAGCATCACAGGGCCCTAGTTCTGATGGGCTCCATAATCTCAGACATGGAAGAAAATGGTCAATCAGTGTTGGAATAAGGTAGTAAAAGGTTAGATGTCTGGAAAGCATGTAAAATCAAGACAAGGCATCATAAAAACTAAACTCACTTGATTTTTAACTGGACTCTTGGGATCAGAGAATCATTAGGAAAATTCCTTTCTGTTTATTCCAGAGGCCTAGAGGGAAATCATGTGCTTAGATGTTTAAAAGACACAAGGGAAATGTGCCAGATGAGCAGATATAGAGAGAGCTGTAAATATCTACCCGTGCAGTCCTCAGTTTGTACAATGCTGGGGGACAGGACATGGTTGCTGCTTTTGATTCCTAAGCTGGCTCAGGAACTGATGCTTCTTTATTCCTTCCTGCTGTATCATGAGGGGTAAAGCTTCAGTCTCATCATCAAACATCCAGGGACCAATTCAGACTTCCTCTCAGAGACCCATCCAGGTGAGTCTGATAACACAGCAGGTATATCATGAAAGGGTCAGGAGGATGGAACCTGTAAGCTTTTACCTGAGTCACTGTGACCCTAATCAGCCCAGCCCAGAGACCTTATGTCTTTGTTTGTATTCTTGGGTAAGTAAAATAACTCACCTATACTCAATTTACTTAATATGTTAATATGTATGTATCTCTTTGAATCTGCAATTATTGGCCCATAGTGGACAATTGGGTGGTGGGAATGGGAGTCCAATTGGATGACATTGTAGAATGAGTGAGATGCATACTGGTTGTAGGGAAATGAAAACATATTGAGGAGCTTTGCAATTCAGGGAGAAGGAGACAGAGTGTTGGGTGTGGAGAACAATGCAGTGAAGTGAGAGTGTTTGTATTAAATTTCTAAGATGAGGTGTATTTGAAATTGCTTTGTGTTCTTTGAAAATATTCCAACTAATGAATGTAGATATGAGTAGCTTGAAAGAGCAATTAGTGAGGCATACATTGCAGTCTCTTCTCTCACACTGCTATTCACATGAAAAATATTTAATACATCTAATGAGGAATACTAAATAGTTCTCCTTCATCACTTGTGAGGCTGCATATATGTTGGGGTTTTGTAATCTTTTACTTTCTATATTGTACAGTTAGTGGAAATTCCTGTCCCACACTCAGCCTTTTCCTGCAGTGGTCATTTTTCCATACTTTGAATGAGAAATTCTGCCATGCACTTGGGGAATATAAATTGAGGACTGATCAACTTCTAGCCCAAGAGTATAGTGTGCTGAAACACAATATTTCTTACAGTTCAGTGATAGAGAAATTAAGGCCACAATTGTACCTTAAGTCTTAATGATACAAAGGCACATAGTTCACAACAGTTTACATCTATGTAATGAGGACTTCACTGTTCCAACTAATGGGATGGAATATCTCCAAAAGTTTAAAATTTTCTTCTTTACTTCAAGCGGGATTTCATTGTAAAATCCCCTTACTCAAGGAACCTAAAGAATAGAGAGACTTAAACTCAGTTCCATCAAATGTATTTTATTGAATAAATTGCTCCATGAGATTTCCATTGCTGCTATAAAACAACATTGCTGCAATCTTTTCTGAAAGAGAACATATATATATACAGGCCTAGTTGCCAGAAGCCTGAAATGACTCTCTTATCAGATTGTGCTGAACTGGGATCCTTCTAGAGGCTCATGGGAGAATCTGTCTTCTTCCCAATTCCAGTTTACATTGTTAAGCACCTGCATTCTTTGACTCAGGTCCAGTCCTCCTTCATCAAAACCAATAGTGTAGCCCTAGCTGGTTTGGCTCAGTGGATAAGATGTCAACCTGTGGATTGAAGGGTCCCAAGTTCTATTCCAGTCAAAGGCACATGCTGGGGTTGGGGGCTTGATTCCTAGTAGGTTGCTTGCTGGAGGCAGCCAATCATTGATTCACTCTCATTATTGATTCTTTTTCTCAGTATCCCTTTCTCTCTGAAATCAATAAAAATATATTTAAAACAAAAGAAAACCAATAGTGTACATTTGCATCTAGTGTACATTTGCATCTAGGGGACAATTGTGTTTACCTTAGTTCCACCTGCATGGTCTAAGCTCATCTTCTATTTTAAAATCAATCAATTAGTGTCCTGGCTGGTTTGGCTCAGAGGATAGACCCTTGGGCAGTGGAATGAAGGGTCCCAATTGGGTTTCAGTCAAGAGCACATACTCTGCATATGCTGGGGAGTTGTAGTGTCACAGAGAGGTAAATGTGGGGAAAATGAGACATAAGTAATACTTTAAGCAATAAAGATTTAAAGAAAACAAAAAAAGACCACATACCCTAGTTCTGAGTTTGATCCCAATTGGGGGTGTAACAGGAGACAGCTGATCAGTGACTGTCTCTCATCATTGATGTTTCTAGCTCTCCTCCCTCTTCCTTGCTCTCTGAAACCAATGAAAATATATATTTTAAAAATAAAATAAAGTCAGCAATTAACAACACTGTTCCATCTGTTACCTTGAGTTTCCCTTGCTATAAAAAAAATAATATATTTAAAGTACTGGGAATTAGAATGTGGACACCTTTGAGAGATTCTTATTTTACCTGCTACAAATCATTTTCAGTATTATTTTGTGTCACTGAAGGGCCCTTATAAAGAAAAAAGTAAACAATCATAACCTCTAGAATGAGTGAATAACTATTCCTTTAAAACTCCATGTAAAGTCAATAATTGGATCATAAGACCTAAAACTTCCTGCAGCTGACACAGAACCAGCCTTTCCACTCAGAGAGTGGTCCTCAGGCAAGGACATGCAGCATCACACCACCAGGGAGCTTGTTGGAAATGCAGAATCTCTGAGCCCTCCAGGCCTGCTGCATTAAATTCTGCGTTTGAGCCAGAATCCTCAAACGCATAGGAACAATGAAATTGGAGAAGTGCTGACCTAAACTAGGTGTTTTCATCTTTTACCATTGACATTTGGAGAGGAATAATAATTGAGGGGGCTGCTTTTTCGTGAATTGTAGGTATTTAGTGGCATCCCTTCATACATTGCCAGACACTTCAGGGTAAAATCATTTCTGATTGAGACAAATTGACTAAATTATACTCAAGGCCCATCACATACTCTGATATTAACTTTGAACAGATCTCTCACCATTTGTAATGTTAGTTTCATATTTTCTATTATTTGATTCTATATTCTTTCCTCAAATTGAGGTGTAGGGACTTTTGTTCTTCAGCATCCTCTACTCATAGCTCAGACAGTGCTGAAAACATGGTCAGCACTCAGTTCATATTCCTGGAATGCATGAAAAATTTCCCATTAAAACTATAGTCCTAGATGCAACCAAATCCAGACCAAAATACTGAAGTTACAATGACTGCAGGAGACACATGTAGCATTAGAGCCACCTGAGTAACTCTAGGATTGTATAAAAAGTCCTCATATCTTTTTCTTCTTTCTTAAAAGTCACTCTCACCTCATGGAACCAGGGAATCTTACAGGAGGGTCAGAATTTCTTCTCCTGGGATTTTCAGAAGAACCAGAACTGCAGCCCCTCATATTTGGGCTTTTCCTCTCCATGTACCTGATCACTGTGTTGGGAAACCTGCTCATCATCCTGGCCGTCAGCTCAGACTCCCACCTCCATACGCCCATGTACTTCTTCCTCTGCAACCTGTCCTTGGTAGACATCTGTGTCATCTCCACCACTGTCCCAAAGATGTTGGTGAACATCCTGACACAGAGCAAAGTCATCACCTATGCAGGCTGCATCACCCAGATTTATTTTTTCTCACTCTTTGCAGTGTTGGATGACTTCCTCTTGACCGTGATGGCTTATGATCGCTTCATGGCCATCTGTCACCCCCTGCACTACATGGTCATCATGAAACCCCGGTTCTGTGGGCTGCTGGTTCTGGTGTCATGGATCACAAGTATTCTACATTCCTTGTTAGAAAGTTTACTATTATTGCTACTAACTTTCTGTACAGAATTGGAAATCCCCCACTTTTTCTGTGAACTCAGTCAGATGGCACAACTTGCCTGTTCTAACAACTTTCTTAATAACATGGTGATGTATTTTTTAACTGTGCTACTGGGTGGTGGTCCCCTCGTTGGTATCATTTACTCTTACTCTAAGATAGTGTCCTCCATCCGTGCCATCCCATCAGCTCAGGGGAAGTATAAGGCTTTTTCTACCTGTGCGTCTCACCTCTCAGTTGTGTCCTTATTTTATTGTTCAAGCATAGGAGTGTACCTAGGCTCTGCTGCTTCTCAAAGCTCACACTCAAGTGCAGCAGCCTCAGCATTGTACACTGCCGTCACACCCATGCTGAACCCCTTCATCTACAGTCTCAGGAACAAGGACATAAAAGGAACCCTGAAACGATTCTTTGAGATGGCAGCTATAAAAAAAGAGTTCTGCTGAGTCTGAAGAAAGTGCACTTGATTTTATCGCGTCAAGACTGGAAACCAGAAATTAAGATTCTTTAATCAGATTGTGTTTGTACAACTTGCTTCTTTTATTTATTTCCCAGAATTTCTTTTGTTTGAGTTCAACTTCTTGATACAATTTAAGTAACCATTTTATTACACTTTATGCTATGTCTATTATACAGACAGTTTTTCCCAGGTCCTAAATTCACATCATTTTTTTCCCAACCTTGATTAGAATGTTAATTCCAGTGTATTCATGAAAAACATGGATTTCATAAGATTAATTTATTCTAAAATAGCATATATCATTGTAAGAAAGTTGTTCTTATTATATATATAGAATAGTCATAAGTTGTATTATTCACTGGGAAAAACTTTGCTTGGTTACTCACACTACTTATATAATTTAATTACAGAAAAATCTGACTCCTTAATTTTAACTTTTATGTGTCTCATTCTTTATACATCAGTACTCTAACTGCACTTCCTGATACTGCTGACTTTATTATTATTCCTTATAAGTCTCAGCCTATTGAAGGTAATGTTATAGCCTGAAAATGCCTGGGCACTAGCCTTGGGCCCTGTTACTTGTTCTTAGACCACAGTTAATAGTGTGGCTGGAGGGGCTCTTGTGGTCCTTATTAAAATTGCAACAATCATGAGGGATCTATTCAATCACAAGGTTTATTACTTAAAGGTCCTGGAGGATACACAACATCCTAAGGGTCTCAGAATGGGGGAAGGGATGGAGAAGGGAAAAAGAGAGAGAGAATAAGTTGAGTTGTGAGGAGAGACCTGAGTGCTTCTCTAGTAGCCTTGTCATAAAGCTGGCAATATGGCTATTTGAGACTAGAGGCCAGGTGCAGAATTCCTGTACCAGTTGGGTCCCTCAGCCAAGTCTGTGGGATCAGGCCAAAACCAGCTCTCCGACATCCCCCAAGGGGTCCTAGAGTGCAGGTCAGGCCAAGGGGCCCCACCAAAACATGATCAGGGTCAGGGAGGGATGTGGGAGGTTGGTCACCTGAAGAGGGATGATGGAAGGGCTCCAGGGCATCAGTCCTTTAACTGCTTTTCTAGTCCATCTTGCTCAGTCCCAATTGACCAGACCCCAGCAGCGAGACAACCTACTAGTCGGAGCGTCTGCCCATTGTGGTCAATGCACATCATAGTGAGCAGTGGAGTGCCTTAGCATATCATTAGCATATTTTGCTATGATTGGTGAATGGCTGACCAGACATATGACATATTAGGCTTTTATTATATAGGATAGATGTCTTTGAAACTAATGCCTCACACATCAAAAGTTTAATGTCAGGTATTTACACTAGTATCATGCTATTAGGACTTATAACTAATCTCTTAGTTTTATTATCTTATTCAACTCAGTGTCCAGAATACCTAGAATGCTACCTGGGAAGATTGATTATCAAGTACATATGTCAAAGTGGTTTCTATACGGATATGAGGCAGGAGAGAAAGAAATCAAAACCCTGACATCTGGGCATGATCAAAGAGAAAACAGTTTATGGCAGGAAACCCCTGCAGTGGTTAGAGGTCACAACAAGGACTGGCTAGAACCAGATCATACCAAGATGGAAGAAAATTGACAAAAGACTGAAACCAAAGCTCATTATACCATCATTGCAATGAAAACTCACACCACAAATAAAAACGTGGCCAAGGGGGACAAACTCTATGACACTTTCAGAAAAACTTTCTTAGGAACGAAGTCCCCTGCCACCCAAAAGGCAGAGTGAGAATTTGGTGCCATAGCGCTTGTAGACACCCCCTACCCCCTTCCACCTTGAACTTAAATAAAATCCCAGTAACCAGCTGACCACTGGTGCAACTCACTCTAGAGTTGGTCCACTCACGTGGGTACTTTTCTTCTACAGTGGTACCCATGCCCACGCCTCTTTCTTTGTCTCTACCTGAATAAAACTTGCTTTGATTCATCCTTGAAATCTTTCCTGGCTGAGTCAAGGATCTGAAGTTCACCTGATACTCGGAAGTTCTGGATTGTGCTGGGGCAGGGCCAGTCCCCAGCACACAAGCAGTCCAGTAACACATGCATACATGAGAGGTACAGAGACAAAGGGGAAATGAGGTATATGTGACATTCTGAGCTAAAGAGAGGTATTGGAGATACTACCCATTCCCCACTGGGTACACTGGCTCCTTCTCCCTAAATTAATGACCTTATGTGCATGGGTGTAGGGAGTTGTTATAGGGGTAAGCCTCAGATTGACCTGCTAGCAAAGCTTCAAACAAGTCTCAATTTAGAGGGCATAGCCCTCTTAGCATAATTAAGCTTGACCTTATGACCCTCCTTAGATCTTTCCTGGTAGGTAATGGACTGTGGAAAGTGCAGCAAGTGCTGCCAAAACAAGTGAAACTCACAAGAACATTGTAACTATGGTGACCACTACCTTGTTTACCTCTGACTACAAAATAAAGGCTTAGCTTGCAGCCTGAATCTGTTCTGTGACCTCAGTCAGGCATAGAAGATCCACTAGGTGTCGGCAACCTACGGCTCCAGAGCCACATGCGGCTCTTTTGAAGCTCTGACAACTTGCAAGCCTGTGTGAAAATGAAGGTAACGTCTTACAGCCCTGATGTGCTGACACTGTGCACTGAGGTTCAGGAGCAAAAATCCCATTAACCAAGTGAATTAAATATTTTAATTAGCTATTAATTTGCAAAAATATATTTTACATTGTTAAGTGAAAAAGTCCTTTTTTTCTTCAGATTCACAGCTAACTGCACGATCCGGTATATAGCATTAAGGTAAGAAACAATATATGCAGTGTTACATTTGTTTTAAATGTCGCAATGGTTTTGCGGCTCCCAGGTTGTTGTTTTTTTCCTTCGGAAACGGGTCCAAGGGCTCTTTATGTCTTAAAGGTTGCAGACCCCTGACCTAGCTCATTCTCTTTGTCTGTCTTTTCTTTATCCTTAGCCAGACCTCCCTCAGGCTCGCCAAACCTTGGCTGTGCTGGTGTGGCACACATGGGTTTATTTCTTGGCTCTCTGATCTGTTGCTTTGATCTGTGAGTCTGTTTTTATGCCACTACTGTACTGCTTTAATTTCTATAGTTTTATATGTAGTTTGAAATCTTGAGCATGATGGTTCTAGCTTATTTTTACTTTCTCAAGAATGCTTTAGCTATTTGGGATTTTTTTGTAGTGCCCTACAAGTTTAAGAACTGTTTGCTTTATTTCTGTGAAAAAATGAAATTAGAATTTTGATAGAGATTGCATTTAATCTATAGATTGCTTTGGTGTGTGTGTTTTTTTTTAATTCAATCTAATAAATTTGAAGAACTTATTCACTTTATTGAGTGATTCATGAATCAGACAGCATCCCACCTAACAAGTAGGACAAATTTCTGAAGGTTTGTACAAGAGTAGAAGGTTTTTACAGGGGAAAAATGGGTAGCATAAGAAAGCTCTTAGTAACAGAAAAGAAAGGATTGGGGGCGCGGGTTGACATCTTTTTTTTGGAGAGGAGAACAAGAAGGTTTTATCATGCAGATTTCTTCTTCTTTCGACGGGGATGAAAAGGGCCTATGTGACAGACTATCTTACTGGTGCTTGACCAAAAGATTGCAACCTGGCTGATTAAAATTGTATTTCTGGGAGATGTAAAAACTTCCATTAGATCCAGTATTAAATCTGGGTTTGGCATTCTAGACTTTTAGCATGAGTAATGCCAATATTAATTCTTCCAATCAGTGGCCAGAGTATACCTTTTCATTTTTGCATTTTCTTCAATAACATTCATCAATATGTTATAGTTTTCAGTGTACAGGTCTTTCACTTCCTAGGTTATGGTTTCTCCTAGTATTTTATTCTTTTTGCTGCAGTTGTAAGTGAATTATTTTCTTAATTTCTCTCTCAGACAGTTTGTTATTAGAGATTTCTGTAAATTCATTTTATATCCCACAATTATGCTGAAATTTATTTTTTTGGTTCTAACAAATTGTTTTTATTTTAAATAACTTATTGGAATTAATGAATGAAATAAACTGAATGTATTTATTATTTCTTGAAATACATTTTCCATATCTTCCTCAGTTTCCTTTCCTTTTGGAAGCCCTATTATTCTAACATTGTTTTGTTTTGTATTGTCCCAAAGCTCTCCTCCTGCTTTTAAATTTTTTTTTCCAAAAGCTGCTCTAATTGAATATTTTTTTCCATCTTGTCTTCTACCTCACTGATGCAGTCCTCTGCTTCTTCTAGTCTACTCTTGATGCTTTCTATTGAGTTCTTCATAATAGCGATGTCATTTTTCATTTCTTCTTGGTTCATTTTCATTTTCTCTTGGTTCTTCTTCAATTCCTCTTGGTTCTTCTTCATTTCCTCTTGGTTCTTATTCATATCGTCAAATTTCTCTTCCATTCTTTTTAGCCATCCTATGATCATTACTCTGAATTGTTGCTCTGGTGGGTTGCTTGCCTCTAAATCATTTACTTCCTTTTCTGGTGATGCCTCCTTTTCTTTCATGTGTGGGCTATTTCTTTGTCTCTCCATGGTCTCTCTTTTCAAGATGTCTGGTTATGTGGTATACCTTCTCCTGTGTTGATTTAAAGGCACAAAATACAACACTACCCAGTACAACATAAAAGGCACTGAACAGGAATGTATTTGCGATATTAATAACCTCTAATAAAGGTGACCACTAGAGAAAGGCAAATTAGGGGATAGGAGAGAAAGAAGAAAGGGAAAAAAAGAGGAATAAATAAAAGATAGAAAAAGAAGGAAAAAAAGTAATGTCAAAATGAAGCTGGGAAACAAGAGAGAGAGAGAGAGAGAGAGAGGGGGGGGGAAAGAGAGAGAGAGAAGAAGAAGAAGAAGAAGAAGAAGAAGAAGAAGAAGAAGAAAAGAGAGAAAGGGGAAACAAACTATATATATATATATATATATATATATGAAGAAAATTCCCATAGAACAACCACTAATCCCCGCAAATGCCAGCAACAATACTTGGAGATTAATACAAACTACAATAACCACTATTATTAAGCAAGGCTATGATAAACAGAAGTAAAAACAAATAAAAACAAAGGAATTTAAAAAATACTAAGCAACAATAACAACAAAAGAAGCATATCAATTTCACTAAAAAGCATAAAAATTCACTATAATCAACATTCAGGCAAACAACAACAAAAGGATAGAGAGGAGAACAGGTTTTTGTTTTATTTTTTAACTAGTTAATATAGTGAAGAGAGTGGTATTTATGCACTTGGAGCAGGGGTTTGGAAATTAGGTCTATAAGTATGGTGATAGTTTTAGCAGGGGGTATACAGAAAAAATAGGGGAAAAACTAAAGCCAGAAAGGGATAAGATAAACAGGAGACGAAAAGGGTAGTTAGTAAGAGAGTGATGGTGTAAAGGTCGAGTTGAGATAGGGTTGAACGATGCTATAGTAGAGGTTAAAATAGAATGAAGACTAATCCCAATGTAAAATAAAGAGAAAATAAAATGGTACTGGAAAAAAAAAAAGAAGAAAAAGGAAACAAAAAATGCAAAATAGCAGTAGTAATAATGATGATTGAAATTGAAAAATGTAATAATTGAAAAGGTAAAATCAAGTAAGGAAAAAAGAAAAAAATCGTTTCTTTAAGTAAAAGATGTAAAAAATGAAAATAAAATAAAATATGTAAAAATTGGAAAAAAAATAAAAAATAGAAAAATTAACATAAAAATGTGCAGTAGTGGTTATTCACTTCTTCTGTTATTCTATTTGGCACTCCTGATTCTCGGTCCAGACAGTATTGCAGTTCCCAGCATTCCACTGCACCTCAGTTTTGTAAGCTAGTCCTTAATTTTAAGTAGGCTATTTCTTAGTTATTTGTGTCCATTTATTTTTATTAATTAAAAGTAATTTTTAAAAATTAAAAACAAAAAGGAAAGGAAAAAAAAGGGGAACAAAAAAAAGTCAGTTTGTAATTCAGCCCCTAGGTGGCAATGTTTCTGGTTTTACTTCCCAGTAAAACCTTCTTTCTCTATGGCTCTAACCTTCTTTCTCTATGGCTGCTCTAACCTTCTTTCTCTATGGCTCTATGTTTTGTCCCAATAGGCTACCTGGGTGCCGGCTCCCAGACTGTCTCTTCCCGCTCTGATTCCCCGTTTCCAGGAAGGCAATTTCCCCCTGCAGTCTCCCAGGATATGCCAAACTGGGCAGTCCTTTCCTAGTACTCAGAAGCAAGGGGTGAAAGGGATCAGGCACAGGATGGGTCCGCGCCAAGGTGTCCAGATGTTCCGCTTTTGGCGGGACAGTCCCAATTTTTAACAATCTGTCTCGTGTCCCTTGGCGTTTTAAAAAAAAGTCCCGATTTTTGGGAAGATCACTCCAAACCCAGCACTAGGTCTTGCAGCACAGGATTCTCTCTGCAGCCGCTGCCTCTTTCGGCACAGCTCAGCGCGCAGCGGCTACAGTCACTACCTGTGCAGCAGTGACCCAGAACCTTCCTGTTATCCCCGCAAACTCTGACCTTTCCGTGGGTAATTGAAGAACTCCCTTGAATCCATGTGTTTTTGCCGATTGGGGCGTCACAGCTGTTCGATGGTCTCCTCTGCTGTGGGTTTTTCAGGCCTCAGAGAAGATCCTCCTTTCTTGGTAAGATGGCGCAGCCTTCCCTCTGAGCCCGTAGCTCCGGGAGAGGTCTCTGCCGCCACAGTGCTGGCTGCTTGGTTAGGAAATCCTGTCCAGCGGACGCTTCCTTACCTTCCTTTAGAGTTCTGCTACCCCTTAGCTTGCCAATCAATACTCCCTGAGTGACTCTCAGACATTGCTTCTATCTGTTCTGGGACCAGGCAAAGAGCAAGTCCATCTTTTTGGTCGCCATCTTGTCCCTCCTGGCTCTCAAACTGAATGTATTTAAAATGGGAACTTTTCTGAATTAAAGACGCCATACAGAAATTAAGAGTACAAATAACTACCCTGATCCTCTGCTTCCTTATTTCTGGTGATGATGTGAGTGATAAACCTAATTCAGTCAATTTCATTAATAAAATATTTAGAAGTATTTGGTGAGTCTAAGATCTCCTTCACAGGTAAGATGTATATGTATATGTATGCATTCATGTGTGTACATTTAATCTGAATTTCTTTCTAATAAATGCACACACATATATGTCCAACACAAACTTGTTAAAATTTTCATCTTCCATGTTGAAAGAGAACTTGAAAAATTGGAGGGAATAGGAGCTAAAAGAACAAATGGTTAAATTAAAGTGAAATTAAAAAAAAAAAAAGTAGAAATGTAAACACAAAGATTTAATGTAGAACTGTTGATGAAGATGTCAGCAGAACTGGTGGAAGTTGCTCTCTCCTCCTCCCAGCCCTGAACTGGAATCACAGTTCAAATTATACAACAATCAACCTGGAGATCCAACTGAAAACAGCTGAACAGAAATCTTGCAACCAAATATTAGTAGAAGAAGCCACATTGAGACCAGTGCCATCTTTCCTGGGGCAAACACTCCTCTCCAATCTGCATCAGCCTAGGGGTCTGCACAAGCTCCATGCACCCGGCCCCCCTTGCCATCCTGTCTGAGCTCACAGCCCACAAAGGAGTGTGCTGTCTGAGCCTGTACTAGGAATGGGGAGGTGGTGACCTTATTTCTAGAAACTCAGATCAATGCAAAAGACAATTACTTTAACCTGCATAACAACATTACCCATTTACTGTGCTTTGCCTAGTAATATCCCTTATCTGACTCCGCTCCCTCAACACCGTTTTCTGTCTTCAGCTAATGATGGTGGTTAAGGTGGTATTTTCAGGATTACTTAATTTTTCCAGGTTTCCATCTAGGTTTTCTGATGTGCATTCAATGACAAAATTGCCTATGGATGCATTTCTCAGAACATATCCCTGTTTGTTAAGCAGTGCATGGCTGCTCATCTTTCTTTCAAAATCTTAGGCAAACACAATTTTTGGTGAAGATGGCCTACAACTACTTGCCCCTTTTTCTACAACAGGACCAAACCTTGCTACTCAAAAAGTGGTCCTCAGACCAGGACCTCAAACCAGCTTTTCCTGGAACTTTTGAGAAATTCAGATGCCCCAGGCCTACCAGCACCTGCTGAATCAGTATCTGAATTGGCACTACAATTATGGATGATTCATACTGATAAAGGCTAATAGGAATTTAATCAAGCATAACCAGTCAAGAGGGTCAATGGGAGAAGCTAGCACCAATGGAATTTCTCACACTGTATGTAATCTTGAGAGCCCTACAGGAAGAACTCTATGTTTATAAAAACCTTTTGATTCTAAATTCCCCTTCGCTCCTCCTTTTCCCTTTATAAGGACTCCTCCATCTTGGCACAGAGGCTAAAGTGTGCATGTAGCTTGTCATGTCTGAGTTGTCATGAGTTGCAATACTTTTTTTTTCCTGAATAAAGCCTTTTGGTGATGAAACACCCAGTCAATAATATCATTTAGTCAATAATAAGCACTGTGAAGTTGGAGAAGGGCTCATCTAGACTAGGAATTTTTACCCCCTAAATATGACATAATTATTCGTGTTGGGTATTGCAAGTATTTAGCAGCCTACCTTCAGATTTTCCCTCGTTGGGAACCACTGCACAGTTTGAGAAATGAAAGCATCATGACAGCCCTGACCGGTTTGAATAGAGTGTTGGCCTGTTAATTCAAAGGTCGCAGGTTCGATTCCGGTCAAGGGCATATACCTTGGTTGCAGGCACATCCCCAGTAAGAGGTGCGCAGGAGGCAGCTGATCGATGTTTCTCACTCATTGATTTTTATAACTCTCTGTCCATCTCCCTTCCTCTCTGTAAAAAAAATCAATGAAATATATTTAAAAAATAAAAATTAAATTAAAAAATGAAAGCATCATGGCACATTCTAATTAACACCTTACTCTGATTATAATGTTACATTGGTCACTAAACTTCTTCAAGCTGACTTCTGCAATGGAGAATGGAGTTGATAATTATATCACTTCAGGGGAAGGACTTTTATAAAATTTAAATCAAATAATGCATATACAGTACTAAACACAGATTGTATAGGATTAAATTATATAATTATGTCCCATAATTAACAAAGGTCTGACAATGTGGGGCTAAATAGCAGCTCTTATCTTCTGATATAAGTATAAAATTTCTCATTGATTTGAAAAATGTGTCATGAAGCCAAGGACTCTGACTTTACATCAAACTCACATAGTCTTCTCCCTTGTTGAGTAGAGAAATAGCAATTTTCTGGAGGTATCATGGCTTGTGCCTCACAACAATTCAGTGTTTGAAAATCCAAGGTTCCTAGTCAAGGTAGTCTCCATGGTCTTGGACTTTAGAGAAAATTTAATTCAAAGTTGGATAAGGACCTGGGAGATGAAACCACAAGAGGGTCATGAAGAAGGAGTAACAAAAACAAGATTTACTTAACTTCTAACCTGGTCCCTTGGGAACAGAGAATGGCAAGAACATTTTCCATTCTGTTCCTCTGTGTTCCATAGGGAAACCAGGTGCTCAGAGGTGGAGGTAACAATGCCAACAGTATCTAATGAGCAGTTAAAGGGAAGAGTAATATCTCCTCTGTGGCAAACTCACAACCTGTTTGAGGTTAGGCTGGAACAGAACATATTCGTTTCTTTTGGAGTTTCAAGTCTGACTCTGAGACTAAGGCTTGACTCCTTCCTGCTCTTTTGTCTGAGAACAGAGCTTCAGTCTCCAACATTAACCATCAGGGAACAATTCAGGATTCTACTAAGAGCCCTTTCTTCCAGAGACCCATCCAGGTGAGTCTGAGAGTGCAGCAGATGCTGTGGGAAGATACAAGGAAGGCATCCCAGAATTTCTCCCTGAGGTAACCTGAGAGCCTAACCAGGCCAGCTCAGAGCTTAGAGACTGCCATATCTGTTTGCTAGACAGGCGAATACATAGTTAATACATTTAGTGTGCTAATTTAGTTTTGTCCTGAAAATAGTGCTGTTTGGCATAGAATTCCGTTATATGTGTACAAATGGATTTAGGGGAATGGATGAAAATGTATTAATTTTGTGTGGCCAATTCCTGTCAAGAATTGGCTAGAAATAGAATGGAACCAAGAAGGCACAAAAGAATTAGAGTGTATCATAGTTCCAACACCGCACCTCTCAGTAATGATCTTCTCCCATTACGTTTACGTAAACAGTTCTACATCTTTCACCTTGGCAAAAACATTCTTTTGCATCCAATTAATGATCTTTTCCATCCATTTTCTAAGCATAATCCATTGATGCTTACATAGGTAGAAATTGTAACTTTAGATACTGCTTAATCCGCTGCATTTTAAAAGTATATTTTTGTATTTTTATTTCCACACCCTTGCCCATATATCTGAAATTGGAGACCTATATTGATGTGATTAAACTTTTGTGGGAATGGTTTTGGCTTTTCTTTTGTTTTACAATTTTATTCAATTTTAGTAATGCCATTATTTGAATACATAATATTCAACCATGTTTATTTTCCATGCCATTTGTTATATTATGAATATTTCATACTTTAGCTTATTTTTTCATATAAAAGCACACATTTATAAAACTACATAAATGAGGAAAATCAGCGAGCTCTCTGCTCATTTGACCTCACATTATACAAAGAAGGCCCAGTACAATAAAATAAATGTGCTATGACATCATATTCTCAGGGGTAATATGTGAATAAAGGAGATCAATTAAGCAGTAAGCAAGATTTTATAAAAGAATGTTCAGCGATGATTTGTAGGTTAACAAGGAATAGAACCAAGACTAGTTCCCACCCATCAGCTGTGTCACAAAAGAGATCAAAACTCAAAGCCAAAAATAGCAAAGGAAAGATGCTTTTGAGCCAATAAACCACCAGAATGATCTACTAAACATGGAATAGGTGCAGGATTCACAATTAGATCAGAGGCTGGGGAGGACACTGTGATGAGGCCAGTGGAGCAGTGAAGGTCCAGTCAGTGTGTGGTCCCTTGAGTCAGAGGTAACTTCAGCACCCACAGCTCCCTCTTCTCTCTGCACCTGGCTCTCTGCTGGACTTTTCACTGTTATTTCCCCCTCGTTATCAGGAAATTGTCTTTTAAGCTGTCCTAGCATTTATTGTGTTAAATTAAAGGTTTGTTTCACTGTTTCCCAAAATAAGATATGCCTTTTACATTGTGACCCAGTATTTTTGCATATGCACCCAGCGCACGCGCACACACATACACACACACACACACATGAGTGAACAAAGGAAGCCATAAAATGATTGTCTATGTACCCTCACTGTGTATGATACACTCTAATTTTTTTTTTGCCTCCTTGGTTGCATTCTATTTCATTCTTACAACTGTAATCTCACACCATAATGGCTCCTGATCTCAGAATATAAAGAACACTCCTCAAGCATGACCTCCATACCTAACTTCAAAATATGCTGTCATAGAATACATGTTTGTTCCATCACACTAAACCAAATCTGAAGGGGGAGAATGAGTTTGTATAACATGCTCTATGTCTCAATTACTCACAGTCTAGCAAGGAACAAAGACATGAAATTAAAGTCCCACCATGGGTGCCCTATCACTTAGATGAAGAGCATGAGAAAGTGACTTTTCCTGTGCTAATGTCAGAAAAAGAAAAGGTTCATGAAGGAGAGGATCCAGTCTCTCTGAAAGATGAGTTAGAGTTTGGAGGGTGGAGAGGGGCTGAAATATTCCAAAAAATTTTTCAAAAATCCCAAGCAGAAGAACATGAGCTCATAAAGGCTCTGAGCCCTGAAGCTGTGGTGTCAGGTAAAGCTGGAGTCAAGCTCAATGTGTAGGAGACCAGTGTGAGGGAGGCCAGGGCTCTGTGAGGGTGGAGCTTGCTGAAAGTTCACAGATACTTAAACCTCGTGTTTGAAGCTAAGGAATTTTGGCTTCTACCTCCAGTGACTAGGGGAGGAATTTTAATCAGAGAGTGCAATGATCAGCATTAAAGTTCTCTCAGAGTCAATGTGTGCATTTGGCTAGAGGGGTGCCCACCTATTAGATGGGAGAGATGACAGGGAACTGAAATATGTCTGTGGAAGTGGAGATTTTAAAACAAACAAACAAAAACCTGTGTAATCCATGATCATCTTGGGAAAATGTCTGAGGAGGAAAGAAATCCCTAATCAGAGATGTCATGGATTGGGGAAGGTGTGTATCTTAATGGAGGAGGAGGAGAAGAAGGAGGAGGAGGAGGAGGAGGAGGAAGGAATGAGGAGAAAAAGAAGGAGGAGGAGAAGGAAGATGAGGGGAATGGAGAAGAGGAAAGGGGAAGGAAAATGAGGAGAAGAAGGTAGGGGGGAGGAAAAAAAGGAGGCAAAGAATAAGATCAAAAACATGAACAATAGAATGGCAAAAATATATCTAACAATAATTTAAACTAAAAATCAAGATAAATGGACAGCCGCACCGACCACCAAGCAGCTGTGATCCCCAGAACACGGATCCCAGGCGGCGCGAACACCCGGCCCCACAGGAGTGCCCCCGGAGAGGGTGGAGAGCGCTCGCGGCGAAGACAAAGGGCTGAGCGCGCACAGGGAGCGGGGAAGCTGGAGACAAGGGCGGTGATTATAAGTGGAAGCCCCAGTGTTGGGCGGGTGTCACCCGTGAAAGTGGACGGGGCTCCTAACAGGGGAGATATCTAAAGAGCAACACATTTGGATCTGCCGCGGAGGGATATCGGACAGTTGCGGGAGATTGCAGTTGCTCGGACCTGCCCCTCCCCCCTCCGTAGATCCTGCTTCAAAGAGGACAAAAAAAAAAAAAAAAAAAAAAGCTGAGAGGCTCTAGAGTCGGGGAAGTCAACCTAGAAACACTGCCCCCAGAGGCTAATTTACAAATTGACTCTAGTGTAATAAAAACAAAGCAAAACCTCCCTGAAAATCAGGACTGGATCATAACAATAGAGGAAGCCAACGACCTTCATTACTGCAAATTTTATTTAAATTTTAATTTTTTTTTAATTTTTAAATTTTTGTTTTTTATTTTTGTTCTCATTATTTGCAACATTTACTCAAGAAACTTTTTTTTTCTCACTTGATTTTATCTTTATAATTACTACATTGTATTCGTAATCAACACTATTACTGCTACTAATTTACTTTTTTCATCTTATTTTCTTTTGTTTATTTTTATTATTTTTATTTCATCATATTATATATATATATTTTTTATTTCAGGATTACTGTTCAACAGTCTTTATCTATCTTTCCTTCTCCAACGCTTTATTCTATCTCAACCCTACCTTTATGCCTTCATCCTCTTTCTGATCTTTTCCTTTGGTACCCTGTTTATCTTAACCCTTCCTGCTCTAGATTTTCCTCATTCCTTCTGTCTACCCCCTCCTAAAACTTCACCCTACTTGTATATATCTAATTTCCAACTGCTCCAAGCCCATTCACACCTCCCTCGCAGTTGTCCTAAAAACAAAACAAAACAAAAAAACAGTCTTTCTCTCTAACTCTTTGAAGTTGTATGTTAAATGGTAACTATACGGAAGTTGTATGCTTTTTTTTTATAAGATTAATTTGCCTATTCTTTTGGTTTGATTGTATGTTTATGTTAGCTGGGTTCTAGTCAACTTTATTGGTGGTTATTAATATTACAAACACATTTCTATTCAGTGCCTTGCGAGTTGTACCTGGTTGTGTTGTATTTTGTGCCTTTAAATCAAAGCAGAAGAGAGAGAACTACACAACCAGACATCCTAAATAATGGGGAGACCCAAAACCAGCCCGCATATGAAAGAAAAGCAGGCTTCACCAGAAAAGGAAGTAAATGAGCTAGAAGCAAGCAACCTATCAGAGCAAGAATTCAGAGTAATGATCATAAGATGGCTAAAAAGAATGGAAGACAAATTTGATAATATGAGTAAGAACCAAGAGGAAATGAAAAATGACATCGCTACTATAAAGAACTCAATAGAAAGCATCAAGAGTAGATTAGAAGAAGCAGAGGACCGCATCAGCGAGCTAGAAGACAAGATGGAAAAAAATACCCAATTAGAACAGCTTCTGGGGAAAAAAATTAAAAAACAGGAGGAAAATCTAAGGGAACTTTGGGACAATACAAAACAAAACAATATTAGAATAATAGGGGTTCCAGAAGGAAAGGGAATTGAGGAAGACATGGAAAATGTATTTCAAGAAATAATGACAGAAAACTTTCCTGAGATAGAGAAGAAAAAACCCACACAAATCCAAGATGCTCGCAGAGTTCCAAGCAAAATGAACCCCAGAAAACCGACCCCTAGACACATTATAATTAACCTGGCAAACACCAACGACAAAAAAAGAATTTTAAAAGCAGCCAGAGAGAGACAGAAAGTTACATATAAAGGAACCCCCATCAGACTAGCAACTGACTTCTCCACCGAAACTTATCAGGCCAGAAGGGAATGGGATGAAATATACAAAGTCATGCAAAGGAAGGGTCTGAATCCAAGAATACTGTACCCAGCAAGGCTATCAATCAAAAGTGAAGGTGAAATCAGGAGCTTCACAGACAAAAACAGACTAAGGGAATTTATCTCCACCAAACCAGCAATGCAAGAAATGCTAAAGGGTCTACTGTAAAATTAAAGAAATAGAAAGCAAAGAAGGAACACAGGGGTATAGAATAAAGATGGCGTCAAATAAGTATCTATCAATAATAACCTTAAATGTAAATGGACTAAATGCTCCAATCAAAAGACATATGGTAATGGATTGGATAAGAAAACAAGACCCATATATCTGTTGTCTATAAGAAACCCACCTCAGGAAAAAAGATGCACACAGACTGAGGGTGAAGGGTTGGAAAAAGGTTTTCCAGGCAAATGGAAATGAAAAAAAAGCTGGGGTAGCAATACTTACATCTGACAAATTAGATCTCAGAGTGAAGGACATAACAAGAGATAATGAAGGCCACTTCATAATACTAAAGGGAGCAATCCAACAAGAAGAAATAACCCTGGTAAATATATATGCACCCAATACGGGAGCACCCCAATATATAAAAAAACTGCTGGAGGACATTAAGGGAGAGATTAATAGCAATACAATCATAGTAGGAGATTTTAATACCCCACTGTCACCCTTTGACAAATCATCTAAACAAAAAATCAGCAAAGAAATATCAAATCTAAATGACTCGCTAGACCAGATGGAATTAATCAACATCTTCAGAACATTCCACCCCAAAGCCACAGAATATACGTTTTTCTCAAGCGCACATGGGACATTTTCAAAGATAGACCACATTTTGGGACATAGGCAAAGTCTCTTCAAATTCAAGAAGATAGAAATCATATCAAGCATCTTCTCAGATCATAGTGGCATAAAACTGGAAATTAACTACAATGAAAAAAATCCAAAGAAATCAAACACATGGAGACTAAACAGCATGCTATTAAACAAGGACTGGGTTACCAGAGAAATCAAGGAAGAGATTAAAAACATCCTGGAAACAAATGACAATGAAAACACAACTATCCATAATCTATGGGACACAGCAAAAGCAGTTTTGAGAGGAAAGTTCATATCCCTACAAGCCTATTGCAAGAAACTAGAAAAAATGGTAACAAATGATCTAACTCTACAACTCAAAGAGTTAGAAAAAGAGCAACAAGAAAACCCCAGTGTAAGCAGAAGGAAGGAAATAACAAAAATCAGAGCGGAGATAAATGACATTGAGACCAAAGAAACAATACATAAGATCAACAAAACCAAGAGCTGGTTCTTTGAAAGAATAAACAAGATAGATGGTCCTCTAGCCAGGCTAACCAAGAAACAAAGAGAGAGGATCCAAATAAACAAAATCAGAAACGAAAGAGGTGAAATAACAACAGACCCCACCGAAATACAACGGATTGTTACAAAATACTACGAACAACTCTATTCCAACAAACTGAACAACCTGGAGGAAATGGGCATATTCCTAGAAAAATACAAACTTCCAAAACTCAATCAGGAAGAATTTAAAAATCTCAATAGGCCAGTGACTTGGGAAGAAATTGAAACAGTCATCAAAAAGCTTCCAGTAAACAAAAGCCCAGGACCAGATGGCTTCACAGGAGAGTTTTACCAAACATTCAAGGAAGAACTAAAACCCATCCTCCTCAGACTATTCCAAAAAATTCAAGAGGAAGGAACACTTCCAAACTCCTTCTATGAAGCCAGCATCACCCTAATACCAAAACCAGATAAAGACAACACAATGAAAGAGAATTACAGGCCAATATCCCTCATGAACATAGATGCCAAAATTCTCAACAAAATTCTAGCAAATCGGCTCCAGCAGAGCATCACAAAGCTCATACACCATGACCAAGTCGGATTTATTCCAGGAATGCAAGGTTGGTTCAATATCCGCAAATCAATAAATGTGATACATCACATAAACAAATTGAAAGATAAAAATCATATAGTCATATCAATTAATGCAGAAAAAGCATTTGATAAAATCCAACACCCTTTCCTGATAAAAACTCTCAACAAGGTGGGAGTACAAGGATCATACCTCAACATAATAAAAGCTATATACCATAAACCCACAGCCAACATCATACTCAATGGGCAAAAACTAAAACCATTCCCTCTAAGAACAGGAACAAGACAGGGATGCCCACTCTCGCCACTCCTCTTTGACATAGTACTGGAAGTACTAGCCATTGCAATTAGACAAGAGGAGGAAATAAAAGGCATCCAAATTGGAAAAGAAGAAGTAAAGTTATCCTTATTTGCAGATGACATGATATTGTATATAAAAAACCCAAAAGACTCCATTAAAAAACTAATTGACTTAATAAATGAATTTGGCAATGTAGCAGGATACAAAATTAACGCCAAGAAATCTATGGCATTTCTATACACCAACAGCGAAATTATAGAAACTGAGACTAAAAAAGCAATTCCATTTACCATCGCACCAAAAAAATTAAGATACCTAGGAATAAACTTAACTAAGGAAGTAAAGGACCTATATGCGGAAAACTACACGACACTGAAAAAAGAGATAGAGGAAGATGTAAACAGATGGAAGAACATACCATGTTCATGGATTGGTAGAATCAACATCATCAAAATGTCCATACTTCCTAAAGCAATCTATAGGTTCAATGCACTCCCCATTAAAATACCAACGGCATATTTCACTGACCTAGAAAGAACTCTCCAAAAGTTCATTTGGAACAATAAAAGACCCCGGATAGCCACAGCAATTCTGAGAAAGAAGAGTAAAGTAGGAGGGATCTCAATACCAGACTTCAAACTGTATTACAAAGCCACTGTTCTCAAAACAGCCTGGTACTGGCACAAGAACAGACATATAGATCAATGGAATCGAATCGAGAACCCAGTTATCAACCCAAATCACTATGCTCAATTAATATTTGACAAAGGAGGCATGAATATACAATGGAGTCAAGACAGTCTCTTCAATAAATGGTGTTGGGAAAATTGGACAGATACATGCAAAAGATTGAAACTAGATCACCAACTTACACCATACACAAAAATAAACTCAAAATGGATAAAAATCAAGATAAATGAACAAAGAATCCAATGAACAAAATAAACTGACGAACAAAATAGAATCAGGGGCATGGTCACAAGGAACAGACTCATGAAAATCAGAGGGAAGGGGGACAGTAGGAAAGAGATTAACCAAAGAACTTACATGCATATATGCATTACCTATGGACACAGACATGGATGGTGAAGGTCTGCAGTAGAGTGGGAACTGGATAAAGGGTGTTCTGGAGTGAAACAGGGGGACATTGTAATACTCTCAATAGTATGATTTTAAAACAAACAAACAAAAACCTGTGTAATCCATGATCATCTTGGGAAAATGTCTGAGGAGGAAAGAAATTCCTAATCAGAGATGTCATGGATTGGGGAAGGTGTGTATCTTAATGGGTATAATATGTTGAAAAAAAGTAGATATTCATTACTTTACAAAAAACATAATTATAGCATATCAACTATGTTTGTAATAGCCATCTGTTTTAAAATTCATCATGCTATTTTTTCTTTATTGCTAGTCACCTACACCACATGAGACAAAGCAATGATACCCTAATTTCTGAATTTCTACTTCTGGGATTTTCAGAGGAACCAGAACTGCAGCCCTTTATATTTGTGCTTTTCCTCTCCATGTACCTGATCACTGTGTTGGGAAACCTGCTCATCATCCATGCTGTCATCTCGGACTCTCACCTCCACACATCCATGTACTTCTTCCTCTCCAACCTGTCCTTGGTGGACATCTGTTTCACCTCCACCACCATCCCAAAGATGCTGGTGAACATCCAGACACGAAGCAAAGTCATCACCTATGCAGGCTGCATCACCCAGATTTATTTTTACATACTCTTTGCAATGTTGGATAACATCCTCTTGACCGTGATGGCTTATGACCGCTTTGTGGCCATCTGCCGCCCTTTGCACTACATGGTCATCATGAACCCCCGGCTCTGTGGACTGCTGGTTCTGGTGTCCTGGATCATGAGTGCCCTGAATTCCCTGTTACAAAATGTAATGGTGTTGAAGCTGTCCTTCTGTACAGATATTGAAATCACACACTTTTATTGTGAAATGAAACAGGTTGTCCAACTTGCCTGTTCTGACACCTTTCTTAATAACATGGTGATGTATTTTGTAACTGCACTACTGGGTGGTGGTCCCCTGGCTGGTATCATTTACTCTTACTCTAAGATAGTGTCCTCCATACATGCGATCCCATCAGCTCAGGGGAAGTACAAAGCATTTTCTACCTGTGCATCTCACCTCTCAGTTGTCTCCTTATTTTATGGTTCGGGCCTAGGAGTGTATCTCAGCTCTGCTGCTTCCCACAGCTCACACTCAAGTGCAGCAGCCTCAGTGATGTATGCCGTGATCACACCCATGCTGAACCCCATCATCTACAGTCTAAGGAACAAGGACATAAAGAGGGCCCTGAAAAGATTCTATGGGATTGCAGGGACAAAAAGTCAATCATCCTGATGTAGAAAAAGTGCTCCAAGACCCAGAACCAGAAATGGAGATTCTTTCATCAGATTGTAGTTTTCAGACTTGGGCCTTGTATTCTGTCCTTGAATTTCCTTTGTTTCAACTCCTGTATACAATTTGAGAACCATTTTAGTAAGCTTTCTGCTTTGTCTGTTATATGGATAGTTCTTCCCTTTGTGTTTTCTTATTTGTTTGTTTTGTTTTTGTACCTTCACAAAGTTTTTTCCAACCTTGATCAGAAATATTTGGAAATTCTCATTTAATTCACTAGCAACATTGATGTCTTAACAATAATCTCTTCTCAAATGACATGTATCATTGTAAGTAATTTGTTCTTGTGTTCACCATGTTTCCCTCATTCTTTGGACATCAGTACCTTAACTGATCTTCCTCATACTGTACACTTTATGGTTGTTCCCTGTAAGTCTCATTCTTTTGATAGTGATGCAATAGGATAGGAATGCCTGTGCACTGGCCAGGGTCCTAATACTTGTTCCTCAACCAGAGCCATTGTTATGACTAGATGGATTCTTATGATCCTCATTATGATTGCAACAACCATCATGGAGCTATGAAAATGTAAGTTTTTTATTACTCACGGGTGTAGCATTCCCACATGCCACACAGGAAAGTATGTGTGTGTGTGTGTGTGTGTGTGTGTGTGTTAGTGAAAGGAAGAGACAGACAGATAGAGGGATAAAAAATGGACTTTGACTGAAGGGCTCTCCCTGTATTGACATCTAAGGCAGGATGGCTAGGCTTTTGTGGGTTCACTTTTTCTTTAAAACTTAACAGTTGGAATTAGGGCAGGGGAAGGCAAAGCAGGCTCACCCTGATAGTCAGTCATCTAGGTTACTCAGGGTTTCCCACAAGGGGAAATTTATAATATGTTAATCTTGTTTGAAAATCATAAAAATTCTGTATTTAATTACAAATAAACTTTGCATACTAGATATATCCATTGTTTAATGTGAACTTTCTTCCTTTACTTGTAGGGAAATTGCTTCTCTTTAAAAATAAAATTGCATATATTTCAAGTTCCAAATCAAATTAAAAATAAAAAAGAACTTCTTGGGTGGTGGCAACATGAGTGCTTATGTAACAGCAGTGTCACATCACTGGCAATATGATTATCTGAGATGAATGTCTCTGAAAAAAATCTTGGTCAGGTACTTGTGCTACAAACATGCTCCCGTATTTCATGCATAATTTCCAGGTTTTCTTGTCTTATTTAGGTGAGGATCCAATTGTGGCAATTATAATAAGGATCACAGGGGTCCATCTAGTCACAATATTGACTCTGGTTCAGAAAAAGTAATAGGACCTATAACAGTGGCCAGTCATTCCTACCCTATTTCATCATTATCAATAGACTGAGATTTATATGGAACAATCATAAAGTACCATAGTTACTGGCAAAACTTGATTACCAAATATCTATCTCCCAGTGGAATCTACATGGAAGCATACATGAGAGGTTCACAGACAGAAAGAGACAGTGAGGTACCGTTTATATGACACTCTGAGCTAAAGATGAGGTAAAGCACCTGGAGCTACAGAAGGGAGGAAGGACATTGTAGGGAAATAAGAAGAAAAGATGCTCAGTAATTAGAAATTTTCCCTGCCCTAGATATAGATCACAAATGTTATCTCTGATGATAACTCTTATTATTGGCAAGACTCAAAATTTAAATTCTTTAAGGGAGAGGTAGGAGTTCCTATCTGGCAACTAAAGGGGAGCACAGAAGGGATGTACAAAATAGAACGTTTTTATAGGAAAGAGGGAGGGACAAAGGAGCTCTTAAAAACAGGGGGAAAAGAGATTATTTGGGGGCCATGACATTTTTTTTTTTTTTTTTTTTTTTTTTAGGAAGAGGAGAGCAAGGATTTCTAACAGACAGATTCCCTCTTCTTTCTGTTTTGGATGAGGAGGTCAATGTGACAGATTACTTACTGGTTCTTGACCAGAAAATTCAAGGCTGGTTGATTAAAATTATGCTTCTGGGAGATATTTTAACTTCCATTAAATCCAGTATGAAATCTAGATTTAGCATCATGGGTTTTTCACTGGAGTGATGCCATTTTGGGCCTGTGGTTTTCTCTTTAACAATAGTATGGGCACTAACAATATTAAACACAAAATATCCATAAGTACAGAATATCTTTCCATTTCTTTGTGCCTTTTTCAATATTTTTAGCAAAGTTTTATGCTTTATTTTGAGGTATTTCATTCTTTTTGATGCAATTAGAAATGGAATTGTTCTCTTAATTTCTCTTCTGATTGTTCATATAGATGCAAATGTTTATTACATATTTTGTATCATGTATCATTATTGAACCTCTTTGTCGGTTCTAAGAATTTTTTTAAATAAGTTATTGGAGTATAATATAAAATAAACTGCACATACTAGTAGTTAACAGCAATATTTGCTAACTTAAAGGGTTATACAAAAATTAAGAGTTTATACTGCATAGGTTCATATATATAACTCAAAAAACATACAAAAGCTTTAATTGCTTTGTTATATAATTATAAACCATGTAATTAGCCTTATCCTCTGTTTCCTTATTTCTGCTGTTGAAGTGGAATAATAAACTTAATTCCTGTAGATATTGGTAGAAATAATAAAATGTTCTTAAACTGAGAGTATGTCTAATAACTCTAATATGTAGGAAGTGGATGTACATTTCTATGTGATTTTCCTTCAAATAAACAAAACACACAAAGAATAGAACAGACACACTAATATTCTCACCTCTAATGTTGAAAGAAAATGTTAAAGAAATTTGGTGACAAAATAAATTAAAGAATGGATAATTAAATTAATATGAAACTAATATAATTTAGATACAACAGTGTAACATAGAAGGTTGGCCTTAATTTTAGTAACGAATTACATTTTCTATATTAATGCACAAAGACCTCAAAGTCAGAACCACATTTACTTCTGTAACTGAAGAGTTTGTCCACCAGGCACTAGGTGAGTCACACACACTGAACATGAGATTTTCAGTGGAGAGATTAGATTCAATTTATTGGAAGCCCTGGACAAGCAGAATAGGAAAGGTAGTGCTCAAAACCCAAACTCCTGGTTTCTTTACTGGCAGTTGGTTTTAATGTGTGAAATTGGAAGAGGAGTCTTCAATGGGTGATCATCTCATAGGTATAATCTGATTGGTTGGAGCTGGTGTTACAATGAGATATTTTAAGAGTTCTGATCATCAATCATCCAATAGTAGATAGTTTGGGGTTTATGTCACGTGATCCATGATAATCAGTGGTTTTTCTACCTGTTAGGACATTTTAGTTCTTATTAAACCAACTCAAGGCCTATATCACTATGTTATCAAAGATTCCAGAGGGAGGACTAGTGCCACAAGACCCTGATTTATGTCTGAAAAAGTTAGTTTGGTGAATATAAGGAAAAGGTACTCATCTCTGTTTTCTTACAAATGAGCCATTGGGGGTAGGAGTTTGGTTGAGAAAGGATTCTGTTTTGCTTCCAATTTTATGAAGTTGGGAATTCACTGGATCTGTTATTGGAGCAGAATCACCATATTAATGTGTTAGCCAAGAATTCAGAAAGTGAGAGGTAAATTACTTTTCCTCCTCTACAGAGCAATAGGCTATAGACATCGCTTAGGTGTGCAGTAGGCTATACCATCTAGGTGTGTGTAAGTGACTCTATGATGTCACTGAACCTAATGATACATTTTCAGAATGTATCCCACCATTGACTGGTACATGACTATACCGGTTTTATTCAAAATGTTATGCCAACACAAATACATAGAAGAAAACATAGGTACAGAATTTATGAACCTTGGTCTTACAGAGAATTTTATGAATTTGACCCTAAAGTCAAAAGAAGCAAAAGCAAAAATAAATAAATAGGTCTGACCAGGCGGCCCCATTAGTTGGAGCATTGTCCTGTACCCAACCCCACTTTTGAGTACCTACCTGAAAAGATTGAAAACATTTATTTGCAATGATATATGTACCCCTCTATTCATTGCAACATTATTCTCAATGACCAAAACATAGAAACAACCAAAGTGTCCTTTGATAGTGATTGAATAAACATGTGCTACATATATACAACGAAATATTACTCAGCCACAAGAAAGTTGAAATACTGACATTTGTGACAACATGGATAAATCTTGAGAGTATAATGCTAAGCAAAATAAGTGAGATTGAAAAAGTCAACATCTATATGATTTCACTTATATGTGAGATATAAAACCTAAAGCAATAAAAATGGCAAAAGAAAACAAACAAAAACCTATAGACGACAACAGTACAGTGATTACTAGAGGGAAAGGACATTAGGGCAGTAGAAGAGAGAAAGAAGGTCAGCTATATGGTGACAAGAGGAGACTTGTTTTCTGTGGTGAGCACACAATACAGAGTATGTATACCTTTTTAAATAATCCTTACCCATTATGATTACTTCTTTTAGATCATCTGTTCTCAGAGATCAGGCCTAAGCCAGCAGGTGGACATGCACCAAAAGTCCCAGACCGTGAGAAGGACCAACCCCTCATGTACATGAATTTTCATGCACTGGGCCTCTAGTAAAAACATTTTTTTAGCCGGGACCGGTTTGGCTCAATGGATAGAGCATCGGCTTGGGAACTGAAGGTTCCCAGGTTCGATTCCGGTCAAGGGCATGTACCTTGGTTGCAGGCATATCTCCAGTAGGGGGTGTGCAAGAGGCAGCTGATCGATGACTCTCTCTCATTGATGTTTCTGGCTCTCTATCTCTCTCCCTTCCTCTCTGTACAAAATCAATAAAATATATATTTTTTAAAAAACATATTTTTTTAAAGGAAAGGAAAAGTTGGAGTGTGCAGACAGAATTCCAATCAACATCTATTCCTTATTCCAATTAGAACTTTGAGTAGATTACTAAACTCCTTCCAGTCCCATTCCTGCAATGGAGAATGAAGTTCATAGAATGGACTTTTCTAAAATTTAAATCAAACAAAGCCTGTGAGATACTAAAAACAGATGATATGGCATAAGTTATGTAACTATGGCTCCAAATTAACAAAGGTCTTACAATGTGGGACTAAATAGCAGCTCTTATCTTCTGGTATACGGTAAGTATGAAATTTCTCATTGATTTGGCAAATGTGTCATGAAGCCAAGGACTCTGACTTTACATCGAGGTCACACGGTCCTCTCCCTTGTTGAAGAGAGAAATAGCAGTTTTCTGGAGATATCATGACTTGTACCTCACCACAATTCAGTGCTTTCAAAATCCAAGGTTCCTAGCCAAGCCAGTTTCCTCAGTCATGGACCTATGAGAAAATGTAACTCAAAGTTGGGTAAGGTGCTTGGAGATGAAACCTCAAGAGGGTCATAAAGAAGAAGGAACAAAAACAGGATTCACTTAACGTCTAACCAGGTCCCTTGGGAACAGATAATTGGCAGGAAATATTTCCATTCTGTTCAGACCAGGGTATATCACAGGGAAAACCAGGTGCTCAGAAGTGGGAGCAACAATACCAACAGGTATTTAATGAGCACATAAAGAAGGAGTAATATCTCCTCTGCAGCAGACTCGCAACATGTGCAAGTTTAGGCCAGAACAGAACATATTTGTTTCTTTTGGAGTCTCAAGTCTGACTGAGACTAGTGCTTCACTCCTTCCTGCTCTTTTGTCTGAGAACAAAGCTTCAGTCTCCAATATTAACCATCCAGGGAGCAGCAATTCAGACTTCTACAAGGAGCCCTGCCTTTCAGAGACCCATCAGGTGAGTCTGAGAGTGCAGCAGATGCTGTGGGGAGATTCAAGGAAGGCATCCCAGAATTTCTCCCTGAGGTAACCTGAGAGCCCAACCAGGCCAGCTTAGAGCTGAGAGACTGCCATATCTGTTTGTTAGGCAGGCGAATACACAGTTAATACATTTAGTATGCTAAATTAGTTTTGTCCTGAAAACATTGCTGTTTGGCATAGAATTCCTTTATATGTGTATAGATGGATTTAGGGGAAAGGATGAAGATGTATTAATTTTGTGTGGTCAATTCCATCAGCCTGTCATATTGTGTCTTCTCCCATTACTTTTAATGTAAATAGTTCTACATCTTTCACCTTGGCAAAAACATTCTTCTGCATTCAATTAATGATCTCTTCCATCCATTTTCTAAGTATACTCTATTGATGCTTACATAAGTACAAATTATAACTGTGGATACTGCTTACTCCACTGCAATTTAAAAGTATATTATTTTTGTATTTTTATTTGCACACCCTTGTCCATATATCTGGAATTGGAGGCTTATATTGATGTGATTAACATTTTCTGGGGTGGGGGTTGGCACTTCTTTGTTTTACAATTTTATTCAATTTTATTAATGCCATTATTTGAATACACAATATTTAGCCATGTTTATGTTCCCTGTCATTTAGTATATTATGAATATCCCATACCTTAAGGTTTTTCCACATAAAAGCTCACATTTATAAAACTACATAAATGAACAAAGTCAGTGAGCCCCCTGCACATTTCACCTCACATTATACAAAGAAGGCCCAGCACAATGAAATAAGTGTGCTATAATATCAAATTCTTAGGGGTAAATATCTAAAGAAAGGAGATCAATGGTTGTGGCATAAGCAGGATTTTATTAAAAATGTTCAGGGGTGATTTGTATGTTGACAAGGAACAGAACCAGGACTAGTGCCCACCCATCAGCTGTGTCACAAAAGAGATCAGAACTCAAAGCCAAAAATAGGAAAGATGCTATTGAGCCAATAAACCACCGGAGAGATCTAATAATCATGGAAATCATGCAGGAACCACAATTAGATCAGAGGCTGGGGAGGACCCTGTGATGAGGCCAGTGGAGCAGTGAAGGTCCAGTCAGTGTGTGGTCTCTTGAGTCAGAGGTAATTTCAGCACCCACAGCTCCCTCTTCTCTCTGCACCTGGCTCTCTGCTAGACTTTTCACTGTTATTTCCCCCTCGTTATCAGGAAATTGCCTTTTAAGCTCTCCTAGCATTTATTGTGTTAAATTCTAGGTTTGTTTTCCAAACAAACTTGGTAACTTTTTCCAAAATAAGACATGCCTTTCACATTATGACCCAGCATTTTTGCATACACACACACAAACACACACACACACACACACACACGTGAATGATCAAAGGGAGCCATGAAATGATGATGTATGTACCCTCGCTATGTATGACACACTCAAACACTTTTTGTACCTCCTTTGTTCCATTCTATTTCATTCTTACAACTGTAATCTGACATCCTAATGTCTCCTGATCTCAGAACATGTAGAGCACTCCTCAAGCCTGTCCTCCACACCTAACTTCATAGAATACATGTTTATTCAGCCACACTAAACCAAATCTGAAGGGGGAGAATGAGTTTGTATAACATGCTGTATGCCTCAGGTACTCACAGACTAGCAAGGCACAAACACATGGAGTTAAATAAAAGTCCCACCATGTGTGCCCTATCACTTAGATGAAGAGCATGAGAAAGTGACCTTTTCCTGTGCTAATGTTAGAAAAAGAAAAGATTCGTGAAGGAGAAGATCCAGTCTCTCTGAAAGAGGAGCTGGAGTTTGGAGGCTGGAGAGGGGGTGAAAAATCCAAAAAGACCAGTGGGTAGACCCCAAGTAGAAGAAAGCACCCCATTAAGGCTCTGAACCCTGAAGCTGTGGAGTCAGGTGAAGCTGGAGTCAAGCTCAATGTGTAGGAGACCAGTGTGAGGGAGGCCAGGGCTCTGTAAGGGTGGATCTGGCTGAAAGTTCACAGAAACGTGAGCCTCATGTTTGAAGCTACGGAATTTTGGCTTCTATCTACAGTGAGGTATGACTATGGGAGGAATTTTAATCAGAGAGTGCAATGATCAGCATTAAAGTTCTCTCAGAGTCAATGTGTGCATTTGGCTAGAGGGGTGCCCACCAATTAGATGGGAGAGATGACAGGGAATTGAAATATGTCTGTGGAATTGGAGACCGAGGTTTGGGGAAGCAATAAAGACATTTGACAGGTAGAGTAATCAGCCTCATCCCATCACAGTGGTTACCATTCATTTACCAACAAGAAGAAAGTACACCAAACTCTCTACCCACAGCATATTGATTATCTGTTCACCATCATCAACCGATGGATACTGCAATCTTCACCATCAGGTGAAGATATTAACAATTATTAGGCTATAGCCCTAACCAGTTTGGCTCAGTGGATAGAGCATCAACCTGAGACTGAAGGGTCCCAGGTTCAATTCTGGTCAAGGACACATTCCTGGGTTGCTGGCTCCATACTTAGTAATCGGTGTGCAGAAGACAGCCAATCAATGATCCTCTTTCATCACTGATGTTTCTCTCTCTCTTTCTCTCTCTTTCCTTCTCCTTTCCTCTCTAAAATCAATAAAAATATATTTGTTAGAAAAATACAAAGAGAGTAAAGCTTTTTTCTTAAAAGCAGCAAGAGAAAAGCAGTTAGTTACCTACAAGGGAGCACCCCATATGACTCTCAACAAATCTCTCAACAAAAACATTGCAAGCCAGAAGGGAATGGTAAGAAATAATCAGTGATGAATATCAAGGTCCTACAACTGAGACTACACTACTCACCCATATTACCATTTAGAAATAAAGATAACATTAAGAACTTCACATACAAGAAAAAGCTGAAGGAGCTCATCACTATCAAACCAATGTTACATGAAATGATGAAGGGTATTCTTTAATAAGGATTAGAAAACGAAGAGGAGGAAGAAGGAAGGAAAAAAAGGAGGTACAGGAGGGAAAGGAGGAAAAGGAAGTTGGGGAAGAAGGAAAAAAAGAGGTAAAGAAAAAGATCAAAAACATGAACAATAAAAAGGCAATAAAAATATATCTATTAATAATTGAAACTAAAAATCAAAATAATTGAACAAAGAATCTAATGAACAAAATAAACTGATGAACCAAATAGAACCAGAAGTGTGGAAACATGAAACACACTGATGAATCTCAGAAGGAAGGGGGAGAGTAGGAAAGAGATTAGCCAAAAAAAACTTATATGCATATATGCATTGCCTATGGACACAGACATAGGATGGTGAATGCCTGAGGTGGACTGGGAACTGTGTAAACTGGGTGATGGGGTGCAAAAGAGGGACATCTGTAATATTCTCAATTATAATGATTTTTAAAAAAGCAAACAAACAAAACCGAAAAAAACATGTGTAATCCATGACCACCTTAGTGAAAAGGTCTGAGGAGGAAAGAAATCACTATTCAGAGATATCATAGGTTGAGGTATGAATCTTAAGCCAAATGATATGTTGAAAAAAAATAGATATCAATTACTTTACTGCAAAATATAATTGTAGCATATCAACTATGTTAGTAGTAACCATTTGTTTAAAAAATGATCATATTATTTTTATTTTTATTTTCTTTTTTACTGCTAGTCACCTACACCACATGAGACAAGGCAATGGTACCCCAATTTCAGAATTTCTTCTTCTGGGATTTTCAGAGGAACCAGAACTGCAGCCCCTTATATTTGGGCTTTTCCTCTCCATGTACCTGATCACTGTGTTGGGAAACCTGCTCATCATCCTGGCGGTCAGCTCAGATTCCCACCTCCACACACCCATGTACTTCTTCCTCTCCAACCTGTCCTTGGTAGACGTCTGTTTCACCTCCACCACCGTCCCCAAGATGCTGGTGAACATCCAGACACAGAGAAGAGTCATAACCTATGCAGGCTGCATCACCCAGATTTATTTTTACATACTCTTTGCAGTGTTGGATGACATCCTCTTGACCGTGATGGCTTATGACCGCTTTGTGGCCATCTGCCACCCCCTGCACTATATGGTCATCATGAACCCCCGGCTCTGTGGACTGCTGGTTCTGGTGTCCTGGATCACAAGTGGCCTGAATTCCTTGTTACAAACTGCAATGGTATTACAGCTGTCCTTCTGTACAGATATTGAAATCACACACTTTTATTGTGAAATGAAACAGGTCATGCAACTTGCCTGTTCTGACACCTTTCTTAATAACATGGTGATATATTTTGTAATTGCACTATTGGCTGGTGGTCCCCTGGCTGGTATCATTTACTCTTACTCTAAAATAGTGTACTCCATCCGTGCAATCCCATCAGCTCAGGGGAAGTATAAGGCATTTTCTACCTGTGCATCTCACCTCTCAGTTGTCTCCTTATTTTATGGTTCGAGCCTAGGAGTGTATCTCAGCTCTGCTGCCCACAGCTCACACTCAAGTGCAGCAGCCTCAGTGATGTATGCTGTGGTCACACCCATGCTGAACCCCTTCATCTACAGTCTCAGAAACAAGGACATAAAGAGGGCCCTGAAACGAATCTATGGGATTGCAGGGACAAAAGGTCAATCATCCTGAGATAGGAAAAGTGCTCCAAGACCCAGAACCAGAAATGGAGATTCTTTCATCAGATTGTAGTTTTCAGACTTGGGCCTTGTATTCTGTCCTTGAATTTCCTTTGTTTCAACTCCTGTATACAATTTGAGAACCATTTTAGTAAGCTTTCTGCATTGTCTGTTATATGGACAGTTCTTCCCTTTGTGTTTTTGTTTGTTTGTTTGTTTGTTTTGTTTTGTTTTTGTACCTTCACAAAGTTTTTTCCAACCTTGATCAGAAATATTTGGAAATTCTCATTTAATTCACTAGCAACATTGATGTCTTAACAATAATCTCTTCTCAAATGACATGTATCATTGTAAGTAATTTGTTCTTGTGTTCACCATGTTTCCCTCATTCTTTGGACATCAGTACCTTAACTGATCTTCCTCATACTGTACACTTTATGGTTGTTCCCTGTAAGTCTCATTCTTTTGATAGTGATGCAATAGGATAGGAATGCCTGTGCACTGGCCAGGGTCCTAATACTTGTTCCTCAACCAGAGCCATTGTTATGACTAGATGGATTCTTATGATCCTCATTATGATTGCAACAACCATCATGGAGCTATGAAAATGTAAGTTTTTTATTACTCACAGGTGTAGCATTCCCACATGCCACACAGGAAAGTATGTGTGTGTGTGTGTGTGTGTGTGTGTGTGTGTGTGAAAGAGAGACAGACAGACAGAGGGATAGGAAATGGACTTTGACTGAAGGGCTCTCCCTGTATTGACATCCAAGGCAGGATGGCTAGGCTTTTGTGGGTTCACTTTTTCTTTAAAACATAAGCGTTGGAATTAGGGCAGGGGAAGGAAAAGTAGGCTCACCCCTGTGGTCAGTCTTCTAGTTTATTCAGAGTTTCCTACAAGTGGAATTTTATAATATGTTAATCTTGTTTGAAAATCACAAAAATTCTGTCTTTAATTCCAAATAAACTTTGCTTCCTAGATTTATCTATTCTTTATGTGAATTTCTTCCTTTGCTTGTATTGAAATTGTTTCTAATTAAAAATAAAATTGCATATATTTCAAGTTCCAAATTAAATTAAAACTAAAAGGAAAACTTCACGGGTGGCGGCAACATGAATGCTTATGTAGCAGCAGTGTCACACAACTGGCAATATGATTATCTCAGATGGATGTCTCTGAAAAGAGGTTTAGTCAGGTACTTGAGTTACAAACATGCTCCTGTATTTCATACTTAATTTCCAGGTTTTATTGTCTTATTTAAATGAGGGTCCAATGTGGCAATTAAAGTAAGGACCATAAGGGTCAATCTAGTCACAATATTAACTCTGGTTTCAGAAAAAGTAGTAGGACCAGGACAGTGCCTCGGCATTCCTACCTATTGCATCATTATCAGTAGACTAAGATTTATAGGGAATAATCATGAAGTACCATAGTTACTGGCAAAACTTGATTACCAAATATCTATCTCCCAGTGGAATCCACTTGGAAGCATACATGAGAGGTTCACAAAGAGAAAGCGACAGTGAGATACCATTCATATGACATTCTGAGCTAAAGATGAGGTAAAGCACCTGGAGCTACAGAAGGGAGGAAGGACATTGTAGGGAAATAAGAAGAAAAGATGCTCAGTAATTAGAAATTTGCCCTGCCATAGATATAGGCCAATAAATGTTATCTCTGATGATAACTCTTATTATTGGCAAGACTCAAATTTAAATTATTTCAGGGAGTGGTAAAAGTTCATATCTGGCAACTAAAAGGGGACACAGAGGGGATGTACAAAATAGAAGATTTTTATACGAAAGCAGGAGGGACATGGGGAAGGATTATTTGGGGGCCATGAAATCTTTTATTTTGGGGAAGAGGAGAGGAAGGTTTTCTATCAGACAGATTCCCTCTTCTTCCAGTGAGGGATAGGACGGACCCAGTGACAAATTACCTTACTGTTTCTTGACAGAAAATTCAAGGCTGGTTGATTAAAATTAAGCTTCAGGGAGAGATTTAAACTTCCTTTAAATCTAAATTTCATATTTCCAGTATGAAATCTAAATTTAGCATCATGGGTTTTTAACTGGAGTGATGCCATTTTGGGCCTGTGGTTTTCTCTTTAACAATAATATGCACACTAATAATATTAAACACAGAATAGCCATTAACACAGAATATCTTTCCATTTATCTGTAACTGAAGAGTTTGTCCACCAGGCACCAGGTGAGTCACACACACTGAACATAAGATTTGTAGTGGAGAGATTAGATTCAATTCATTGGAAGCATTGTGCAAGGAAATTGGAAAAACTAGTGCTCAAAATCCCAACTCCTAGTTCCTTTATTAGCAGCTGATTTTAATGGGTAAAATTGTGATAGGAGTCATCAATTGGTGATCAGTTCATGGGTATAATCTGATTGGTTGGAGCTGGTATTACAATGAGATATTTTAGGAGTTTTGATCATCAGTCATCCAATGGTAGATAGTCCGGGGTTTATGTCACTGGGGTCCATGATAATCAGTGGTTTTTCTACCTGGTAGGACATTTTAGTTCTTATTACACCAGCTGAAGGTATATGTCACTATGGTATCACAGATTCCAGAGAGGGACTAGTACCACAAGACCCTGATTTATGTCTGAAAAGGTTACTTTGGTGACTATAAGGAAAAGATCCTCAGGTCTGTTGCCTTTGGAGGTAGGAGTTTGGTTGAGAAAGGATTTTATTTTGCTTTCAATTTTATGAAATTGGGAATTCACTGGATCTGTTAATGGAGCAGAATCACCAAATTGACTTTACAATTTTTTCTTTTACTTAATGTGAAATTTCAACACAAATGCCCTTACCAAAGAAAGTTAATAGAATGAATTAAGAGCTAAAATTGCATTTTCTCAAAAAAATTGTTATTTTAATAAATGAATTATATTCCTGCTTCTGCTATAACTAATTACAGCAGTGGGATACAAAAGAAACAAATACTTACCATTATGATACAGTTGCCTATAATATTTAGTGCAATAACATGCTAAACAGGTTTATAGCCTAGGCACTGTAGGGGAACAGAGTTTGTCACCCCAAAATATGTCTTTTTGGCATGACTATTTTTTTAAACTGATTAATTTTAAAAAACAGCAGACATGGTAGAAATACAAGTTGCCTTCTATAAGAGACATTGGCTCAGTGGCTAGACCGTTGGCCTGTGGACTGAAGGGTCCCAGGTTTGGTTCTGGTCAAGGGCATGTACCTTGGTTGTGGACAAATCCCCAGTAGAGATTGTGTAGGAGACAGCTGATCAATGTCTCTCTCTCACTGATGTTTCTAACTCTCTATCCCTCTCTCTTCCTCTATGAAAAAAAAAAAAAAAACTCCATTTGTAAGGATGTCTCCTTGACATGGCAGGAGTGGGAAAGGGGACCTGATTAATGCAAAACACAATGGCTTAAATATGCATAACAACTTGACCTCGTTTACTGGGCTTTTTCCAGGCAACCTCCAATAACTGACTGTCTCCTATTCCAACAGCTTCTTAAAGAGTGGTAGTTCAGGCATTTCAAGGTATTTAATGTGGTAGCTCAGGCATTTCCTAAGTCTGTCCCAGGTATATAGAGGTTATACCTGCTATTAAACTTTTAACAGGTGATTGAATAAACATGTGCTACATATATACAATGAGATACTTCTCAGCCACAAGAAAGTTGAAATACTGACATTTGTGACAACATGCATAGATCTTGAGAGTATAATGCTAAGCAAAATAAGTGAGATGGAAAAAGTCAACAACTATATGATTTCACTTATATGTGAGATACAAAACTTAAAGCAATAAAAATGACAAAAGAAAACAAACAAAAACCTATAGACGAAGACAACAGTATGGTGATTACTAGAGGGAAAGAGCGTGGGGGCAGTAGAGGAGAGAAAGAAGGTCAGCTATATGGTGACAAGAGGAGACTTATTTTCTGTGGTGAGCACACAATACAAAATACAGAGGATTATTATAGACTTGTATACTTGAAAGGTGCATAATTTTTTTAATATACTTTATTGATTTTTTACAGAGAGGAAGGAAGAGAAGTAGTTAGAAACATCAATGAGAGAGAAATATTGGTTAGCTGCCTCCTACACAAACCCCACTGGGGATGTGCCCACAACCAAGGTACATGCCCTTGACTGGAATTGAACCTGGGACCTTTCATTCCACAGGCTGACGCTCTATCCACTGAACAAAACTGGTTCTGGCAGAAATGTGCATAATATTATTAGCCAGTTTCTCTCTCGTATCAGTGCTTCTCTCTCCCTCTCCTTTCTTCTCTCTCTCAAATCAATCCTATATAATAAAGAGGCAATATGCTAATTCACCATCATGCCCTCACAAGGTGGTGGTTCCCACAGCCACAAGATGGCAACAGCCAGTCTCCTCAGCCCTGCTGACAGTGAATTTTCATGTGACCATTACCTTCTTAAATAATCCTTACCTAAGATTATGATTATTTATTTTAAATCATCTGTTCCCAGCCGGGACCGGTTTGGCTCAATGGATAGAGCGTCGGCTTGGGGACTGAAGGGTCCCAGGTTCAATTCCCGTCAAGGGCATGTACCTTGGTTGCGGGCACATCCCCAGTAGGGGGTGTGCAGGAGGCAGCTGATCGATGACTCTCTCTCATCGATGTTTCAACTCTCTATCTCTCTCCCTTCCTCTCTGTATAAAATCAATAAAATATATTTTAAAAAATAAAATAAAAATAAATAAATAAATCATCTGTCCCCAGGGATCAGGCCTAAGCCAGCAGGTGGACATGCCCCAAGGGTCCCAGACTGTGAGAGGGACTGACTCTCTCATGTGCATGAATTTTCATCCCCAAGGCCTCTAGTAAAAACATATTTTTTTAAAGGGAAGGAAAAGTTGGAGTGTGCAGACAAAATTCCAAACAACATCTATTCCTTATTCCAATTATAACTTTGGATAGATCACTAAACTCCTTCCAGTCCCATTCCTGCAATAGAAAATGAAGTTCATGGAATGGACTTTTCTAAAATTTGAATCAAACAAAGCCTGTAAGATACTAAAAACAGATGATATGGCGTAAGTTATATAACTGTGGCTCCAAATTAACAAAGATTTTACAATATGGGACTAAATAGCAGCTCTTATCTTTTGATATAAGTATGAAATTTCTCGCTGAAACCGGTTTGGCTCAGTGGTAGAATGTTGGTCTGTGGACTGAAAGATCCCGGATTCAATTCCAGTAAAGGGCATGTACATTGGTTGCGGGCACATCCCCAGTAGGGGGTGTGCATGAGGCAGCTGGTTGATGTTTCTCTCTCATCAACGTTTCTAGCTCTCTAGCTCTCTCCCTTCCTCTCTGTAAAAAAACAATAAAATATATATATTTTTTTAAGTATAAAATTTCTCATTGATTTGGCAAATGTGTCATGAAGCCAAGGACTCTAACTTTACATCAAAGTGACACAGTGCTCTCCCTTGTTGAAGAGAGAAATAGCAGTTTTCTGGAGCTATCATGACTTGTGCCTCACCACAATTCAGTGCTTTGAAAATCCAAGGTTCCTAGCAAAGCCATTTTCCTCAGTCATGGACCTATGAGAAAATGTAACTCAAAGTTGGGTAAGGTGCTTGGAGATGAGACCTCAAGAGGGTCATAAAGAAGGAACAAAAACAGGATTCACTTAACGTCTAACCAGGTCCCTTGGGAACAGATAATTGGCAGGAAATATTTCCATTCTGTTCAGACCAGGGTATACCACAGGGAAACCAGGTGCTCAGAGGTGGGAGCAACAATACCAACAGGTATCTAATGAGCACATAAAGAAGGAGTAATATCTCCTCTGCAGCAGACTTGCAACATGTGCAAGGTTAGGCTGGAACAGAACATATTTGTTTCTTTTGGAGTCTTTAGTCTGACTCTGAGACTAGTGCCTGACTCCTTCCTGCTCTTTTGTCTGAGAACAGAGCTTCAGTCTCCAACATTAGTCATCTAGGGAGCAACTCAGTCTTCTACAAGGAGCCCTTCCTTTCAGAGCCCCATCAGGTGAGTCTGAGAGTGCAGCAGATGCTGTGGGAAGATTCAAGGAAGGCATCCCAGAATTTCTCCCTGAGGTAACCCGAGAGCCTAACCAAGCCAGCTCAGAGCTGAGAGACTGCCATATCTGTTTGCTAGGCAGGCGAATACACAGTTAATACAGTTAGCATGCTAAATTAGTTTTCTCCTGAAAACATTGCTGTTTGGCATAGAATTCCTTTATATGTGTATAGATGGATTTAGGGGAAAGGATGAAAATGTATTAATTTTGTGTGGTCAATTCCATCAGCCTGTCATATTGTGTCTTCTCCCATTACTTTTAATGTAAACAGTTCTACATCTTTCACCTTGGCAAAAACATTCTTCTGCATTCAATTAATGATCTCTTCCATCCATTTTCTAAGTATACTCTATTGATGCTTACATAAGTACAAATTATAACTGTGGATACTGCTTACTCCACTGCAATTTAAAAGTATATTATTTTTGTATTTTTATTTGCACACCCTTGTCCATATATCTGGAATTGGAGGCTTATATTGATGTGATTAACGTTTTCTGGGGCAGGGGGTAGGGGGGTTGGCACTTCTTTGTTTTACAATTTTATTCAATTTTATTAATGCCATTATTTGAATACACAATATTTAGCCATGTTTATGTTCCCTGCCATTTAGTATATTATGAATATCCCATACCTTAAGGTTTTTCCACATAAAAGCACACATTTATAAAACTACATAAATGAACAAAGTCAGTGAGCCCCCTGCACATTTCACCTCACATTATACAAAGAAGGCCCAGCACAATGAAATAAGTGTGCTATGATATCAAATTCTTAGGGGTAAATATCTAAAGAAAGGAGATCAATGGTTGTGGCATAAGCAGGATTTTATTAAAAATGTTCAGGGGTGATTTGTATGTTGACAAGGAACAGAACCAGGACTAGTGCCCACCCATCAGCTGTGTCACAAAAGAGATCAAAACTCAAAGCCAAAAATAGGAAAGATGCTATTGAGCCAATAAACCACCGGAGAGATCTAATAATCATGGAAATCATGCAGGAACCACAATTAGATCAGAGGCTGGGGAGGACACTGTGATGAGGCCAGTGGAGCAGTGAAGGTCCAGTCAGTGTGTGGTCCCTTGAGTCAGAGGTAACTTCAGCACCCACAGCTCCCTCTTCTCTCTGCACCTGGCTCTCTGCTGGACTTTTCACTGTTATTTCCCCCTCGTTATCAGGAAATTGCCTTTTAAGCTCTCCTAGCATTTATTGTGTTAAATTCCAGGTTTGTTTCACTTTTTCCAAAATAAGACATGCCTTTCACATTATGACCCAGCATTTTTGCATACACACACACACACACACATACACACACACACACGTGAATGATCAAAGGGAGCCATGAAATGATGGTGTATGTACCCTCACTATGTATGACACACTCAAACACTTTTTGTACCTCCTTGGTTCCATTCTATTTCATTCTTACAACTGTAACCTGACATCCTAATGTCTCCTGATCTCAGAACATGTAGAGCACTCCTCAAGCCTGTCCTCCACACCTAACTTCATAGAATCCTGTCATAGAATACATGTTTATTCAGCCACACTAAACCAAATCTGAAGGGGGAGAATGAGTTTGTATAACATGCTGTATGCCTCAGGTACTCACAGACTAGCAAGGCACAAACACATGGAGTTAAATAAAAGTCCCACCATGGGTGCCCTATCACTTAGATGAAGAGCATGAGAAAGTGACCTTTTCCTGTGCTAATGTTAGAAAAAGAAAAGATTCGTGAAGGAGAGGATCCAGTCTCTCTGAAAGAGGAGCTGGAGTTTGGAGGCTGGAGAGGGGGTGAAAAATCCAAAAAGACCAGTGGGTAGACCCCAAGTAGAAGAAAGCACCCCATTAAGGCTCTGAACCCTGAAGCTGTGGTGTCAGGTGAAGCTGGAGTCAAGCTCAATGTGTAGGAGACCAGTGTGAGGGAGGCCAGGGCTCTGTAAGGGTGGCTCTGGCTGTAAGTTCACAGACATGTGAGCCTCATGTTTGAAGCTACGGAATTTTGGTTTCTATCTCCAGTAAGGTATGACTATGGGAGGAATTTTAATCAGAGAGTGCAATGATCAGCATTAAAGTTCTCTCAGAGTCAATGTGTGCATTTGGCTAGAGGGGTGCCCACCAATTAGATGGGAGAGATGACAGGGAACTGAAATATGTCTGTGGAATTGGAGACCGAGGTTTGGGGAAGCAATAAAGACATTTGAAAGGTAATCAGCCTCATCCCATCACAGTGGTTACCATTCATTTACCAACAAGAAGAAAGTACACCAAACTCTCTACCCACAGCATATTGATTATCTGTTCACCATCATCAACCAATGGATACTGCAATCTTCACCATCAGGTGAAGATATTAATAATTATTAGGCTATAGCCCTAACCAGTTTGGCTCAGTGGATAGAGCATCAACCTGAGACTGAAGGGTCCCAGGTTCAATTCTGGTCAAGGACACATTACTTGATTGCGGGCTCCATATCCAGTAAGGAGTGTGCAGAAGACAGCCAATCAATGATCCTCTTTCATCATTAATGTTTCTCTCCCTCTCTCTTTCTCTCTCTCTCTCTCTCTCTCTCTCTCTCTCTCTCTCTCTCTCTCTCTCTCTCTCTCTCTCTCTCTCTCTCTCTCTCTCTCTCTTTGTCTCTCTCTCACTCTCTTTCTCTCTCTCCTCCTTTTCTCTCTGAAATCAATAAAAATATATTTATTAGAAAAATACAAAGAGAAAATCTTAAAAGCAGCAAGAGAAAAACAGTTAGTTACCTACAAGGAAGCACCCATATGACTCTCAGCATATTTCTCAACAGAAACATTGCAGGCCAGAAGGGAGTGGTAAGAACTAATCAGTGATGAATATCAAGGTCCTGCAACTGAGACTACATTACTCACCCAAGTTACCATTTAAATTAAAGTTCAGATAAAGAGCTTCACATACAAAAAAAAAAAAAAAAGCTAAAAGAGTTCATCATTATCAAACCAGTATTACATGAAATGATGAAGGGTATTCTTTAACAAAAAGAAGAAAAAGAAGAGGAAGAAGAAGGGAGGAAAGAAAAGAAAGAGGAGGAGGGAAAAGAGGAAAGGGAGGTGGGGAAGGAGGGAAAAATGTAAAGAAAAAAAATCAAAACATGAACAATAGAAAGGCAATAAAAATATATCTATCAATAATTGAAACTAAAAATCAAAATAAATGAATGCAGAATCTAATGAACAAAATAATACCAGAAGTATGGAAACATGAAAAACACTCATGAATCTCAAGGTAAGGAGGAGAGTAGGAAAGAGATTCACTAAAGAACTTATATGCATATATGCATTACCTATGGACACAGACATAGCATGGTGAAGGCCTGCAGCGGAGTGGGAACTGGATAAAGAGAGTGATGGGGTGAAAAGGGGGTACATTGTAATACTCTCAATTATCTTGACTTTAAAACAAACAAAAAACCTTGGTAATCCATGACCGCCTTGGGGAAAAGATGTGAGGAGGACAGAAATTTCTAATCAGAGATGTCAAAGATTGGAGTGTGTGTCTTAAAGTGGATGATATGTTGAAAAAATAGCTATTAATTACTTTACTGCAAAATATAATTGTAGCATATCAACTATGTTAGTAATAGCCATTTGTTTAAAAATTAATCATGCTATTTTTTTCTTTACTGCTAGTCACCTACACCACATGAGACAAGGCAATGATACCCCAATTTCAGAATTTCTTCTTCTGGGATTTTCAGAGGAACCAGAACTGCAGCCCCTTATATTTGGGCTTTTCCTCTCCATGTACCTGATCACTGTGTTAGGAAACCTGCTCATCATCCTGGCCATCAGCTCAGACTCCCACCTCCACACGCCCATGTACTTCTTCCTCTCCAACCTGTCCTTGGTGGACATCTGTTTCATCTCCACCACCGTCCCAAAGATGCTGTGGAACATCCAGACACAAAGCAAAGCCATCACCTATGCAGGGTGCATCACCCAGAATTATTTTTTCTTATTCTTTGCAGTGTTGGATGACATCCTCTTGACTGTGATGGCTTATGACCGCTTTGTGGCCATCTGCCGCCCTTTGCACTACATGGTCATCATGAACTCCCGGCTCTGTGGACTGCTGGTTCTGGTGTCCTGGATCATGAGTGCCCTGAATTCCCTGTTACAAAATGTAATGGTGTTGAAGCTGTCCTTCTGTACAGATATTGAAATCACACACTTTTATTGTGAAATGAAACAGGTTGTCCAACTTGCCTGTTCTGACACTTTTCTTAATAACCTGGTGATGTATTTTGTAACTGCACTACTGGGTGGTGGTCCCCTTGTTGGTATCCTTTACTCTTACTCTAAGATAGTGTCCTCCATACGTGCGATCCCATCAGCTCAGGGGAAGTATAAGGCATTTTCTACCTGTGCATCTCACCTCTCAGTTGTCTCCTTATTTTATGGTTCGAGCCTAGGAGTGTATCTCAGCTCTGCTTCCCACAGCTCACACTCAAGTGCAGCAGCCTCAGTGATGTATGCCGTGGTCACACCCATGCTGAACCCCTTCATCTACAGTCTCAGGAACGAGGACATAAAAAGAGCCCTGAAAAGATTCTATGGGATTGCAAGGACAAAAGGTCAATCATCCTGATGTAGAAAAAGTGCTCCAAGACCCAGAACCAGAAATTGAGATTCTCTCATCAGATTGTAGTTTTCAGATTTGGTCCTTGTATTCTGTCCTTGAATTTCCTTAGTTTGTTTCAATTCTTCTATACAATTTAGTATCCATTTTAGTAAGCTTTCTGCTTTGTCTATTATATGGACAGTTCTTCCCTTTGTGGTTTCTTTTTGTTTTGTTTTGTTTTGTTTGTTTGTTTGTTTGTTTGTTTTTACCCTCACAAAGTTTTTCCCAATCTTGATCAGAAATATTTGGAATTTTCATTTAATTCACGGGCAACATTGATGTCTTAGCAATAATAAGTTCTCAAATGACATATATCATTGTAAGTAATTTGTTCTTGTGTTCACCATCTGTCCCTCATTCTTTGTACATCAGTACCTTAACTGATCTTCCTCATACTGTCCACTTTATGATTGTTCTCTATAAGTCTCATAAGTCTCATTCTTTTGATAGTGATGCAATAGGATAGGAATGCCTGTGCACTGGCCTGGGTCCTACTACTTATTCCTCAACCAGAGCCATTGTTATGACTAGATGGATTCTTATTATTCTTACTATGATAGCAACAACCATCATGGAGCTATGAAAATGTAGGTTTTATTACTCACAGGTGTAGCATTCCCACATGCCACACAGGAAAGTATGTGTGTGTGTGTGTGTGTGTGTGTGTGTGAAAGAGAGACATACAAACAGAGATAGAAAATGGACTTTGGCCGAAACCGGTTTGGCTCAGTGCTAGAGCATCGATCTGCAGACTGAAAGGTCCCAGGTTCGATTCCGGTCAAGGGCATGTACTTTGGTTGCGGGCACATCCCCGGTAGGGGGTGTGCAAGAGGCAGCTGGTCGATATTCCTCTCTCAATGACGTTTCTAGCTCTCTATCTCTCTCCCTTTCTCTCTGTTAAAAATCAATAAAAAATATATTTTTAAAAAAAGAAAGAAAGTGGACTTTGACTGAAGGGCTCTCCCTATATTGACGTCCAAGACAGGATGGCTAGTCTTTCGTGGATTCACTTTTTCTTTAAAACAGGAGAGTTGGAATTAGGGCAGAGGAAGGAAAAGCAAGCTCACCCCTGTGGTCAGTCTTCTAGTTTACTCAGGGTTTCCTACAAGTGGAATTTTATAATATGTTAATCTTGTGTGAAACATCACAAAAATTCTGTGTTTAATTCCAAATAAACTTTGCTTCCTAAATATATGTCCATTGTTTAATATGAATCTCCTTCCTTTGCTTGTATTGAAATTGCTTCTCATTAAAAATAAAATTGCATATATTTCAAGTTCCAAATCAAATAAAAAATAAAAAGAGAACTTTGTGGGTGGTGGCAACATGAGTGCTTATATAATAGCAGTGTCACACAACTGGCAATATGATTATCTGAGATAGATGTCTCTGGAAAAAAAGCTTCATCAGGTACTTGTGCTCCACAAACATGCTCCCATATTTCATTTATAATTTCCAGGTTTTATTTTCTTATTTAGATGAGGGTCCAATTGTGGCAATTATAATAAGGACCACAGGGGTCCATCTAGTCACAATATTGACTCTTGTCTCAGAAAAACTAGTAGGACCAGGACAGTGGCCAGGCATTCCTACCTACTGCATCATTATCAATAGACTGAGATTTATAGGGAACAATCATGAAGGATCAAAGTTACTGGCAAAACTTGATTACCAAATATCTATCTCCCAGACATGAGAGGTTCACAGACAGAAAAAGACAGTGAGGTACCATTTATATGACACTCTGAGCTAAAGATGAGGTAAAGCACCTGGAGCTACAGAAGGGAGGAAGGACATTGTAGGGCAATAAGAAAAAAAGATGGTCAGTAATTAGAAATTTGCAACCACTGTGGAGAACAATATGGAATTTACTCAAAAAAATAAAAAATGAAACCTCCATTATATTTTTTAATTGAATTTATTAGGGTGATGTTGGTTTGCAAAACCATGCAGGCTTCAAGTATACAACTCAAGGAAACATCATCTGCACACTGCATTGTGAGGCCGTCATCCCAAACAAAGTCTCTTCCATTCCATTTCCTCCCTCTTTGCCCACCTCCCCCTAACCTCCACCCCCCTTCTTTCTGGCTATCATCTGTGTCTGTGTGCTATGCATATATGTTTTTGGCTAATCCCTTCACCTTCTTTCTTCCAGTCCCACTTTCCCCTCTCCTCTGACAGCCATCAGTCTGTTCCAAGTATCCACGTCAACATTTCTATTTTGTTCTTAAGTTGATTTTGTCCTATAGATTCCACATATAAGTGAGATCACATGGTATTTAACTTTCTCTGATTGGCTGATTTCACTTAGCATTATAATCTCCAGGTCCAAGGGTGTACAGAATAGTAGTGGGGTGCTGGAGGCTAAAGCAAACAGCAGTTAGCATTTTAACTCAAAAAGAAACATTAGAATGCCAATGGACTTTGATATTTAGCAGGATTAAAAATCAGCATAGTATTACCCTGCTGTAGGCTCAATGGCTCCAGGCAATTTCCTAACCTGATCGTCTTTATACTGTTTACCAAACTTTATCTTTGATCTGTCTGTATGCATTGCTAAAGGGAAAATGTGTGTTCAAGTAAATAAAAAACAGATCAGGCCAGAGGTCAGTGTGTCCCTTCAAGAAAGAGGTCTCCACCTGGCCCCCAAGGCCTTCTAAATTCATATTTCTTGTCTAGTACTTTCATTTGTGAATCTGCCCCGCCTTCAGATCCTGACCCCTGCCTCGAAGGTGGCACCAGTGGGTAGGTGGATCTTTATTGCCCCTCATCTCAGATCCAAACTGGCAATACAAGTAAAACTATATTGGGGAACATTTACTCTGAATTAGCAACTGAAGACTAGCTGAAGAAGAGACTTTAATAAATAAATAAACCTTTTATTTATTTATTTTTAGAATTATTTTTTCTAATTTTTTAATTTTTAATATATATATATTATATATTTTTTATTGAATTATTATCTGTGTACATATTTTAACTCCCCCCCTCCCATAAATACCCTCCCTCCCCAGAGTTTTGTGTTCATTGGTTGTACTTATATGCATGTATACAAGTCCTTCGGTTGATCTCTTATCTCCCCCAGATCTCCCTACTGTCCCTGCTGTAATTTTACAGTCTGCTTGTTGCTTTACTGTCTTTATATCTGACTTTTGGGTTTGTCAGTTTATAATGTTCTTTAATACCCATAAATGAGTGAGGCCATGTGGTATTTCTCTTTCATTGACGGGCTTATTTCACTCAGCATGATGTTCTCTAGTTCTATCCAGGTTGCTACAAATGATGAGAATTCCTTTTTTTATGGCAGCATAGTATTCCATTGTGTAGATGTACCATGATTTTTGATCCAATCATCTGCTGACGGGCACCTGGGCTGTTTCCAGATTCTAGCTATTGTAGATTGTGCTGCTATGAACATAGGGGTGCATATATCCTTTCTGATTGGTGTTTTTAGCTTCTTGGGATATATTCCTAGGAGTGGGATTGCTGGGTCAAATGGGAGTTCCATTTTCAGTTTTTTGAGGAAACTCCACACTGTTCTCCACAGTGGTTGCACCAGTCTGCATTCCCACCAGCAGTGCACGAGTGTTCCTTTTCCTCCACAACCTCGCCAACACTTGTCGTTTGTTGATTTGTTGATGTTGGCCATTCTGACAGGTGTGAGATGGTACTGTATTGTTGTTTTGATTTGCATTTCTCGGATAATTAGTGACTTTGAGCATGTTTTCATGTGCCTTTTGGCCTTCCTTCTGTCTTCTTTTGAAAATATTCTATTTAGGTCCATTGCCCATTTTTTAATTGGATCATTCATCTTCCTTTTATTTAGATGTATAAGCTGTTTCTAGATGATGGAGATTAAACCTTTATCAGTGGTAACATTTGCAAATATGTTCTCCCACACCGTGGGCTTTCTTGTTGTTTTGTTGATGGTTTCTTTGCTGTAAAAAAGCTTTTTATTTTGATGTAGTCCCATTTGTTTATTTTCTCTTTAGCTTCCATTGCCCTAGGGGCAGTATCAGTGAAGAAGTTCTTTTGGCATATGTCTGAGATTTTGCTGCCCGTGGATGCTTCTAGTATTTTTATGGTTTCCCGTCTGATGTTTAAGTCCTGTATCCATTTTGAGTTTATTTTTGTGTATGGTGTAAGTTGGTGATCTAGTTTCATTCTTTTGCATGTATCTGTCCAATTTTCCCAACACCATTTATTGAAGAGACTGTCTTGACTCCATTGTATATTCATGCCTCCTTTGTCAAATATTAATTGAGCATAGTGATTTGGGTTGATAACTGGGTTCTCGATTCGATTCCATTGATCTATATGTCTGTTCTTGTGCCAGTACCAGGCTGTTTTGAGAACAGTGGCTTTGTAATACAGTTTGAAGTCTGGTATTAAGATCCCTCCTACTTTACTCTTCTTTCTCAGAATTGCTGTGGCTATTCGGGGTCTTTTATTGTTCCAAATGAACTTTTGGAGAGTTCTTTCTAGGTCAGTGAAATATGCCGTTGGTATTTTAATGGGGATTGCATTGAACCTATAGATTGCTTTTGGAAGTATGGACATTTTGATGATGTTGATTCTACCAATCCATGAACATGGTATGTTCTTCCATCTCTTTACATCTTCCTCTATCTCTTTTTTCAGTGTCGTGTAGTTTTCCGCATATAGGTCCTTTACTTCCTTAGTTAAGTTTATTCCTAGGTATCTTAATTTTTTTGGTGCGATGGTAAATGGAATTGCTTTTTTAGTCTCAGTTTCTATAATTTCGCTGTTGGTGTATAGAAATGCCATAGATTTCTTGGCGTTAATTTTGTATCCTGCTACATTGCCAAATTCATTTATTAAGTCAATTAGTTTTTTAATGGAGTCTTTTGGGTTTTTTATATACAATATCATGTCATCTGCAAATAAGGATAACTTTACTTCTTCTTTTCCAATTTGGATGCCTTTTATTTCCTCCTCTTGTCTAATTGCAATGGCTAGTACTTCCAGTACTATGTCAAAGAGGAGTGGCGAGAGTGGGCATCCCTGTCTTGTTCCTGTTCTTAGAGGGAATGGTTTTAGTTTTTGCCCATTGAGTATGATGTTGGCTGTGGGTTTATGGTATATAGCTTTTATTATGTTGAGGTATGATCCTTGTACTCCCACCTGGTTGAGAGTTTTTATCAGGAAAGGGTGTTGGATTTTATCAAATGCTTTTTCTGCATCAATTGATATGACTATATGATTTTTATCTTTCAATTTGTTTATGTGATGTTTCACACTTATTGATTTGCGGATATTGAACCAACCTTGCATTCCTGGAATAAATCCGACTTGGTCATGGTGTATGAGCTTTGTGATGCTCTGCTGGAGCCGATTTGCTAGAATTTTGTTGAGAATTTTGGCATCTATGTTCATGAGGGATATTGGCCTGTAATTCTCTTTCATTGAGTTGTCTTTATCTGGTTTTGGTATTAGGGTGATGCTGGCTTCATAGAAGGAGTTTGGAAGTGTCCCTTCCTCTTGAATTTTTTGGAATAGTCTGAGGAGGATAGGTTTTAGTTCTTCCTTGAATGTTTGGTAAAACTCTCCTGTGAAGCCATCTGGTCCTGGGCTTTTGTTTACTGGAAGCTTTTTGATGACTGTTTCAATTTCTTCCCAAGTCACTGGCCTATTGAGATTTTTAGATTCTTCCTGATTGAGTTTTGGAAGTTTGTATTTTTCTAGGAATATGCCCATTTCCTCCAGGTTGTTCAGTTTGTTGGAATAGAGTTGTTCGTAGTATTTTGTAACAATCCGTTGTATTTCGGTGGGGTCTGTTGTTATTTCACCTCTTTCGTTTCTGATTTTGTTTATTTGGATCCTCTCTCTTTGTTTCTTGGTTAGCCTGGCTAGAGGACCATCTATCTTGTTTATTCTTTCAAAGAACTAGCTCTTGGTTTTGTTGATCTTATGTATTGTTTCTTTGGTCTCAATGTCGTTTATCTCCGCTCTGATTTGTTATTTCCTTCCTTCTGCTTACACTGGGGTTTTCTTGTTGCTCTTTTTCTACTCTTTGAGTTGTAGAGTTAGATCATTTGTTACCATTTTTTCTAGTTTCTTGCAATAGGCTTGTAGGGATATGAACTTTCCTCTCAAAACTGCTTTTGCTGTGTCCCATAGATTATGGATAGTTGTGTTTTCATTGTCATTTGTTTCCAGGATGTTTTTAATCTCTTCCTTGATTTCTCTGGTAACCCAGTCCTTGTTTAATAGCATGCTGTTTAGTCTCCATGTGTTTGATTTCTTTGGATTTTTTTCATTGTAGTTAATTTCCAGTTTTATGCCACTATGATCTGAGAAGATGCTTGATATGATTTCTATCTTCTTGAATTTGAAGAGACTTTGCCTATGTCCCAAAATGTGGTCTATCTTTGAGAATGTCCCATGTGCGCTTGAGAAAAATGTATATTCTGTGGCTTTGGGGTGGAATGTTCTGAAGATGTCGATTAATTCCATCTGGTCTAGCGAGTCATTTAGATTTGATATTTCTTTGCTGATTTTTTGTTTAGATGATTTGTCAAAGGGTGACAGTGGGGTATTAAAATCTCCTACTATGATTGTATTGCTATTAATCTCTCCCTTAATGTCCTCCAGCAGTTTTTTTATATATTGGGGTGCTCCCGTATTGGGTGCATATATATTTACCAGGGTTATTTCTTCTTGTTGGATTGCTCCCTTTAGTATTATGAAGTGGCCTTCATTATCTCTTGTCATGTCCTTCACTCTGAGATCTAATTTGTCAGATATAAGTATTGCTACCTCAGCTTTTTTTTCAATTTCCATTTGCCTGGAAAACCTTTTTCCAACCCTTCACCCTCAGTCTGTGTGCATCTTTTTTCCTGAGGTGGGTTTCTTATAGACAACAGATATATGGGTCTTGTTTTCTTATCCAATCCATTACCCTATTTCTTTTGATTGGAGCATTTAGTCCATTTACATTTAAGGTTATTATTGATAGATACTTATTTGACGCCATCTTTATTCTACACCCCTGTGTTCCTTCTTTGCTTTCTATTTCTTTAATTTTACAGTAAACCCTTTAGCATTTCTTGCATTGCTGGTTTGTTGGAGATAAATTCCCTTAGTCTGTTTTTGTCTGTGAAGCTCCTGATTTCACCTTCACTTTTGATTGATAGCCTTGCTGTGTATAGTATTCTTGGATTCAGACCCTTCCTTTGCATGACTTTGTATATTTCATCCCATTCCCTTCTGGCCTGATAAGTTTCGGTGGAGAAGTCAGTTGCTAGTCTGATGGGGATTCCTTTATATGTAACTTTCTGTCTCTCTCTGGCTGCTTAATTTTTAATATATATTTTTATTGTTAATAGATTACAGATGTCTCCCACTTCCCCACCCTTTTTATCCCCTTCCTCCCAGCCTCTACTCCCCCCCCCCCAGGTCTTCATCACTCTATTGCCTGTGTCCATGGGCTATGCACTTAAGTATATAAGCCCTTTGGTTTGTCTCTTCTCATCCTCCCATCCCCACATCGAGGTATGTCAGTTTGTTCCATGCCTTCATGCTTCAGGCCTTATTTTGTTGGTCAATTCATTTTGTTCATTAGATTCCACAAATAAGTAAGATCATGTGATATTTGTCTTTCTCAGATTGGCTTATTTCACTTAGCATATTAGTCTCCAGGTCCATCCATACTGTCCCAAAGAATAAGGGATCCCTCTTTTTCACAGCTGCATAGTATTCCGTTGTGTAAATGTCCCACAGCTTTTTCATCCATTCATCTACTGATGGGCACTTAGGCTGTTTCCAAATCTTAGCGATTGTAAATAACATAGCTTAGGTGGCCTATGAAAATAGAGAACAAAGACCCAATTAAAGCCATTGTGCCAGCTAAACCCAAGGACAAATGAAGTCAAACAAATAACAAAACCCCATTAAAGCCAGACAGACCTAAGATAAAAGTAAAAGAGTAAATCAGACCAAAGAATAAACCAAAACTCCCCTATGCACTCATTTTGATGCATCAGCATATTGCAAATGCACCTGGAAAGCTGATGAATATTCTACTGAATTCTCCCCTAGATTCTTGCCTGCAGGGGGGGCGGGGGGAGGATAAAAAGCCCTCAGGACAAAGACTCCATGTGAGCTTGCCCTGGAGCACACCCATGACCCTTCCTAGGCATGAGCTTTTCATTTCTAAGGGTCCCCCCATGACTTGCAACCAGGGGAACATGGGCAGTGGTAGCTCCATCCCTGATCCTGTCTCCCAGGCCCCCTCTACCTCTGACCTCTCAGTGAGCTAAAGCAGCCCACTAGGCTCCCTTCTTTCCTATAACATTTCTTAGAGAGCCAAGAAAACAGCCTAGTCAGAGGAATGGCCCTCCGAGGGCGCATCTCTCCTCTCCCCCTTCCAACTCAATCAAATAGCCACCTGCAATTCAATAAAGACGTCCCTGCTCAACACCAATGCACGCCTGAGAGACCTGCGCCCTGGAACAACTAAGGCGGGCTCCCTGGCATAAGCAGAGAGAAGAGAGGGGAGGCGTGCCAAACAGGGCAGCGTGTCTGCTGCCTGTGCGGCAGGAAACTGGCAGTTATGAGCACTTCCCTCAGCTGGCTGGGAGGAACAGAGAGCTAACCCAGAAAGTGGCTAGCTGATGGAGTTGCCACTGGCGTGGCGGCACTATGTTGTCGTGCACGCAAGCAGTGTGTGTCTGAAGCGTGAGGGCATGTTGGGAATGGGGTCTCAGTTGCACGCGTGAGCTGAGAGCCAGCAGACACCCGCCCAGCAGAGCTGCTCTGCACGGCTGGGCCTGGCTGCGGGCTTTCAGGCAAAGGAAGAAAATCGCAGAGCCCTGCCACTGATTAGACTCCCAAATCTCGCTTCCCATCGCCTTTGGCGTTGTCTCCAGGAATGGATTGTCTGTAGGCCAAGAGCTGTTGCAGGAGAAACACAATTTCCCTCTGTGACTGAACCCCAGGAGGGGTGCTTGGGCTGGACCTGCAGAGGTCAGGAGTAGCCATCAGGGGAAAACAAACCCTACCCTCAAGCAACAAAGATGGTAAGTGCTACGGACGCCACAGGAGGTCTCAAAACTGTGAGACCACAGAGGATTAAAAATCTTGTAATTCAGCCGGGACCGGTTTGGCTCAATGGATAGAGCGTCGGCTTGGGGACTGAAGGGTCCCTGGTTCGATTCCAGTCAAAGGCATGTACCTTGGTTGCAGGCATATCCCCGGTAGGGGGTGTGCAAGAGGCAGCTGATCGATGACTCTCTCTCATCGATGTTTCTGACTCTCTATCTCTCTCCCTTCCTCTCTGTATAAAATCAATAAAATATATTTTTTAAAAAAAATCTTGCAATTCAGTGCCATCTACTGGAACAGAGTAGAAAGACCTCCTCAGAGTTAAATGGAAAGCAAAGAACAGTGAATGCGTGAGCAATCACAACAAGGATGACCAGAAAGATAAAGGAAAAATCCCCAGAAAACAGACTGGAACACGTGGAATGATGCAAGTTGAATGACAGAGATTTCATGGGTGCAGTTCTGAAAATACTCAGTGAGATGCAAGAAAATGCGGAAAGGCAATTCAGGGCACTCAGAAAACAAATCAATGGACAAAATGAGTATTTCTCCAAAGAAATTGAATTTTAAAAAAAGAATCAAGCAGAAACCCTGGAAATGAAGCAGGCAGTTAAAGAAATTAAGAGTTAGCTGATGAGCATAGAAAATAGAACCAACCAGTTAGAGGGAAGAATTTGTGATATTAAAGATAGGAATCAACCCCTAAGGTTGATTAGACTCTCTAAGGAAAAAAGGGGGAAGACCCATATAAACAAAATCAGAAATGAGAAAGGAGAAATCACCACAGACATCACAAATATACAAAGGATCATTCTAGAATATTATGAAAGCCTTTATACCACCAAATTCAATAATCTAGAAGAAACTGATAAATTCCTAGAAATATATAACCTTCCTAGACTAAATGATGAAGAACTGGAAAATCTAAATAGGCCCATCAGCAGTGATGAAATTGAAACAACCATCAAAAACATCCCAAAAAACAAAAGTCCAGGACCAGATGGTTTCACCAGTGAATTCTACCAAACGTACAAGGAAGAATTAAAACCTATTCTTTTCAAACTCTTTCAAAAAATTGAATAAGAGGCAATACTTCCTAACACATTCTATAAAGCCAATATAACCTGGTACCAAAACCTGGCAAAGATAACACACAAAAAAGAAAACTACAAACCAATATCCCTGATGAATATAGACACAAAAATCCTAAACAAAATACTAACTAATCGAATATAATAGTACATCCAAAAAATAATACATCATGATCAAATGGGATTCATTTCAGGGGTACAAGGATGGTTCAACATCCGCAAATCAATCAACATAGTACACCACATTAACAAAAGAAAGGATAAAAACCATATTATCTTGTCAATAGATTCAGAAAAAAAGCATTTGATAGGATACAAAATCGATTTATTATTTAAATGCTCAATAAAATAGGAATAGAAGGAAAGTACCTCAACATAATAAAGGCCATATATGATAAACCTTCAGCCAATATTATTCCTTTTGCAATAGCAACCAAAAGAATAAAATACCTAGGAATAAACTTAACAAAGAATGTGAGAGACCTACATAATTAAAATTACAAAACATTATTAAAAGAGATTGAAAAAGTCACAAAGAAATGGAAAAATATCCTGTATTCACGGATTGGAAGAATCAACATAGTTAAAATGGCCATTTTATCCAAAGCAACATACAGATTTAATGCAATCCGCATCAAAACCCCAATGTCATTTTTTAGAGAAATAGAATGAGAAATAATTAGATATGTAGGGAAGCACAAAAGACTGAGAAAAGTCAAAACAATCCTGAGGGGGGAAAAATAACAAGGCTGGAGGTGTCATGCTACCTGATTTCAAAACATACTGCAGAGCTACAATACTCCAAACAACATGGTATTGGAAGAGAAACAGTTACACAGATCAATGGAACAGAATAGAGAGCCCAGCTATAAAACCACACATATATGGACAGATAATTTTTTTACAAAGGATCCAGAAATGCATATTGGAGTAAAGATAGTCTCTTCAATAAATGGTGCTGGAAAGTCACATGCAAAAGAATGAAACCGAAAAGCCACATGCAAAGGGGTGAAACTGGGTTGCAGTCTGTCCCATGTACAAAAATTAATTCAAAATGGATCAAAGACTAAGACCCAAAACTATGAGTCACATAGAGAAAAATATAGTACCAAATTTATGGACCTGGGTGGTAGAGAACATTTTATGGATTTGACCCTAAAGGCTAGGGAAGTAAAGGCAAAAATAAATGAATGGGATTATATCAAACTGAAGAGCTTCTTCACAGCAAAAGAAATGGACAACAAAACAAAGAGGCAGCCAAACAGATGGGAGATAATATTTGCAAACAGTGGCTCTGACAAAGGTTTAATTTCCAAAACATATAAAGAACTCATAAAACTCAACACCAAACAAATAAGCAATCTGATCAAAAAGTGGTCAGAGGACCTGAAAATACACCTCTCCCAAAAAGACATACAAATAGCCAATAGATAGTAGTATATGAAAAGATGTTCAACCTCACTGGCAATTAGGGAAATGCAAATTAAAACTACAATGAGACATCACCTTACACCAGTTAGAGTGGCCATTATCAACGAGACAAGCAACAACAAGTTATGGAGAGGTTGTGGGAAAAAGGGAATCCTCATTCACTACTAGTGGGAATGTAGACTGGTACAACCACTATAGAAAGCAGTCTGGCAATTCCTTAAAAATTAAAAATAGAGCTACCCAACAACCCCACTCTTGGGGCTGCACCCGAAAAACTCACAATCATTTATATGCAAAGATATATGCACCCCTAAGTTCATTGCAGCATTATTCATGGTGGCTATGACTTGGAAACAGCCAAAGCACCCTGTGATGGAGGACTGGATAATGATGTGGTGTATACACAATGGAGTACTACGTGGCCATAAGAAAGGATGAAATAGCATCATTTACAACAACATGGATGGGCCTTGAAAACATTATGCTAGGTCAGTGGTCGGCAAATTCATTAGTCAACAGAGCCAAATATCAATTGTACAGTGATTAAAATTTCTTTTGAGAGCCACATTTTTCAAACTCAAACTTCTTCTAATGCCACTTCTTCAAAATAGACTCGCCCAGGCCATGGTATTTTGTGGAAGAGCCACACTCAAGGGGCCAAAGAGCCTCATGTGGCTTGAGAGACACAGTTTGCCGACCACAATGCTGGGTGAATAAGTCAGACAGAAAAAGCTAAGAACTATATGATTTCACTCATGTTGAATATAAAACTGAAACTTATGAACACAAACAGCAGTGTGGCGGTTGCCAAAGGGAGGGGGTGGGGGAAGAGTGGAGTCTTAATATGAGGTGACAGGAGGAGATTTAACTTTGGGTGGTGGACACATGGTCCTATATACAGATTTTGTAATTTAGTAATCCACACATGAAATCTATATGTTTATGCTGACTAATGTCACCCCAATAAAATTTAATTAAAAAATAAAACATTTAAGATGATCTCAAAAAAAAATCATGTACTACCTAGACTCTCCACTGTTGTTTCTTCTACCCATGTTTCTTCCTTTGTTTCACTGTCCCCAGCGTTAATAAACATACTCTCAAGTCCGCCTGGACTCATGTTGTGAAATCTTTCCTACAGGAAATCAAGGACTCGCACACTACAGGCCAACCTGAGGCAAACCCACTCCAGTAATAAAGGGATGAGATAAATGTAGCTGGCCTCTAAAATGACCCCAAGGGAATAAAACTGGAAGAAAAAAAGTTCTGTTTTGTTTTTGTTCCTTCACTCATGGGAACGAAATTGCTCAGAGAATAGGATAACCATGGAACAATTATTTTAATGAAGATTTGTGAGAATCCAATCCCTAAAGCCCCAGAAACAGTACCTATCTCCCTTACTTCTTTCACCTACAGATCAACTACTCCAGGAAGGAGGGAGTCTGTGCTTTTCAGAGCACAGATGCCTGATGCCCCCTCCCTGCCCTTTCTTGGAGCTGGGTTAAATACCCATGACCTAGGGAAGGAAGGACCAAGGAAACTAGTGGTTCGGCAATACCATCAGATATCTGCTGTGGCAAACAGGTATGGAAGCAGGCAGAACTCTAAAGGATGAACTTTGATGGTACCAATGGGGATAGCACAATAGTGAGAATCCATTTACTTATGCAATACAATTCCTTTATCTCTCCATTTCTCTTTCTTCTGGGACTTAATTCTAAGGATCTCTGACCTTCTTAAAGGAAATAGACTTTCTCTCTGCCCCCAGCATCTGTCAAGAGTTTCATACCCAGCCATCTTGGCCATTTATTCAGGAGCCACTACAAATTCCTCTATCAAAGATTTACCCATAATATTCTTCTATCTATAAAATTGTATTCAGTCATTTACTCACTCATTCATTCAAACAAGAAACATCCTCTGGAATTCTGCCTAGTGAGGATTTATAAGTTTATTCATGCCTCTTGTGATCTCAAGTTAAGTAATCTTTCCGTGTCTTAGTTTCCACGTTTGTAAAATGAGAATACTGAGAGTATCCTCTTCATAAGGATAATATGAAAACTAAACAAAAAGATAAAAACAATGGGAAGATTTTTGTGTCTATCACCTAGTCAACATCTATACATTTCAATTGTCACCATTGTATTATTGTAAGCAATAATACATTGTTAAAATTTAAAAAAAAATAGTGATGATAATAAAAATAAGCCAAGGCATATAAAATGGAGAGCCTCAAGAAACTTTAGCTAATTTAGTAAATTTATCACTCTCATTTTTGTGTATTTGCAAGTTTCCAGTCCCTGTTTCAAGAGATTTAAGTTTTTGTTAATATGTGAAATAATTATAATCTATTTTCTAAGAGATTTTCCTAAACATGTAAGCACTGCTGGAGTTTTGTGTGTGTTTTTTCCCTTGCACCCACTTTTTTGTTAATTTTTATTTTTGAATAATTTTAAATTTATAAAAAACTTACAAAGACAGTACAGTGAGTTCCCATAATTATGAAATGTTTTGGAACAAGATGGAAACATTGGTTGCAAAACATTCTGAAAATACTTTATGTCACTGAATGCCACTTTACAATGGCTACTGGCGCCCTGGCCTCGAGGCTCAGTTGGCTGGATCTTTGACCCATACAGCAAAAGGTTGTCAGTTCAATTCTCCATCAGGCCACATACCTAGGTTGCAGTTTGATCCCCTGTTTTGTGTAACCGCCTTGCTAAGACTATGCGCAGCTAAGAGAGGTTTTCAGCTGCCAATTCATTATCTCCAGCTCATGCATCATCTTCAAACAATGGAGAGTTGCCTTCTCATTACGAGGTCTCTTATATCTGTTTCTCCTTGCATAGCATCGGTTGAAACTTCCCAAGAGTTAATAAATAACATTAATGATGGCAGGCTTTCTTTTCTTCTTTAATACCTGAAGGAGAATTCTTCTATTGTTCCTGCTAGAAGATCCCATTTTTGGTGGTAAGGTGATGAGTTTTAATGTGTATTTAATTCCTTCCTGCATTGTTATCCTACATCCTGAATCAACTTTGGACACTCATATTTTCTTAGAAAACAAATTCATAATATTACTTACTGAGTGAATTTGAGCATTTCCTTTCCTGTATTCATTTTTCTCATTCCTAATTTTAGGCATTTCTGCTTTTTCTCTCTTTTTGTCTTTTTTTTTTATTAGACTTCTGTCTAATTTTGTCTGTTTGCTTTTGCCAAGAATTAGATATACATTTTATTTTTCAGTTTTAAAATTTTTCGTCTTTTTAATGCGTGAACTCTGCTTTTACCTTAACTTTCTGCTATACCTAGGTTTGTTTTCTTAACATCTTCACATTTTATTAAGTGTTTCTTTCTTGAAGATAGACTGCATGTGTGTTCATTTGTACTTTTGAATGAAGTAGTAGAAGAAAGTAGGTCTAAAAATCAAGATTCATGTTACCATTCAAAGATTATTCTTGTCTTATTTTGGTGTATCTTGCTTTAGATCAGTTTTTCTTGACGTTGTGCAAATATGTGTTTAAACATGAAAGATATGTATGCTGTTTTGATTTCTCCAATCTGGGAACGTAGACAAGTATCCTTTTTGTGTTATTTCTCTTGCCACATGATGAATTTTGCATTTTTCTCTCTTTTTTAAAAAAGCTTCTTAGTTCCCTCAGTGAAAAAGGTGTCTACTTTAATTTCAGCCTTGTAAATTTAAAGTAGAATAAAAATTTTCTCAAATATTTAATTACTTTTTTGTGTGTGGTTGTTAATCCTCGCCGGGGGATATTTTTCCCATTGTTTTTTTGGAGAATGGAAGGGAGGGGGAGAGACAGAGAGAGAGAAACATCGCAGTGAGAGAGACACATCGATTGGTTGTCTCCCAGGGCTCGGCACTGAACCTGCAAAGGAGGCACATGCCCTTGACCTGAGACCCTTCAGTCTGCAAGCCAACCACTCTAACCACTGAACAAACCAGCTAAGTCACCCTTATGTTTCATTTTATGAATCATTAACAATGCATGCCTTTTTCCTAGTTAACACATTAATCTTTTATATTTTATGATAAAGACTTTTTAAAGATATTAAAATTTATCAACCAAATAGGATATTTTTGCATTCTAATTATTCCAGATAATTAGGCACATTTTCTCATTCAGAATTTTTCAATTTATGACCCAATTATTGATTTTTTTTCCCTTTTATTTGTACCAAAGTCTTTATACTCAGAGAGAACTTCTACTTTCAAAGAGTACATATATTCGTGTATAAATTTATATTACCTATATATTTATCTATTTTCCTCTAATAGTCTCTTGCTCCACACTTAATATTTGAAATTTGGGAACATTAAGATAGGATTTTAAATTGTGGGGGTTTTTTCTAAGTAGTTACTCTCTAAACAATTAATTGTACCTTTAAAAGTTCCTTTAAGGTATCCAGGGATAAAAATTGCAAGTTGGTGCTGTACACACCAGATTGCTTCCCCTTGACCCTTTGCAGTTAGGTGTGGCAATGTCACGAGTTCTGGCTAATCAATGGGCAGTATGGATATGTGGGAATTCTGTGTCAAAGTGCTTAATTGTCATTGCAGTTAGTCTAGCTCCCCTTTTCACCTGCTGTCATGCTTATGGATGAGACTTCACACGACTGAAGCTTCCAGATGATCGATGATACGACAGCCCAAATTCAAAGAAGCCTCAGTTACTTCATAAAGAACGATTGGCTTGGGAAATTGTGCTTACATCAGATTTTGCATGAATGAAAAATAAATGTTTATTGTGTTAGCCTCTGAAATTTCGGACTGCTAGTCACTGCAGCATAACTGAGTCTATTCAGACTCATACAGGTATTTTCCTACATTAATGAAAGAAATGTGAAGTGCTAAGCTTCTTTGGAAGGTATATCTAACAGCACCTACTAAAATAAAGGATATATATAAACCCTTAGACTGATCTAATTCACCCTTGAGAATTTACATCACAGAAATAAAATTACCAATTCATAAAACCAAAAATAGTTTATTTTTTTAATTATATATCCTAAATTATGGTGAATGTAAAATTAAATCAAAATGCTAGGATTATTCCCATGAAATAAAGAATAAGAATTCCAACTATTACCATAAATTAGAGTGTTCTCAAATTTCATACCAATACCATAAGACCTAAAGATAAATAGGTGTTGTAAATTAATATTATTTGGAGAAAGTGGGTAAATATTAAAGAAAATCTTTAAAATACAGCATGAGAAATATAGTTAATAATATTGTATCTTGTATGGTGCCAGGTGTGTAATGAAAATAGGGAGAACGCTTTGTAAAGTATGGGATTGTCTACCACTATGCTGTAAACCTGAAACTAATACAAAATAATATTGAATGTAAACTGTATTTAAAATCTTTTATTTTCTTAAATCTTAAAATTAATCAGATAATGAGTAGGACACCTTATAAATGCAAAAAAATCAGAAATTTTCCTAACATGTTAATAATACCAGAGATAAAATGTAAAGGAGCATTATTCTTAATGGAATTATGCCTAACATGCATGAGAATAGTATGTATTTTCATAGTATTTTTCTGCCATTTGCAACACCATGTATGAACCTGGAGGACACTATGCTAAGTGAAATAAGCCAGACATCAAAGGATAAATACTGCATTATTTCACTGATATGAGGACTCTAAAATAATCACAAACACATAGACACAGGGGTCAGGGGGAGGGGAAATGGGAAATGGTTGCTCACTGGATATAAAACTTCTGTTATGCAAGATGAATAAGTTCTAGAAATCTACTATAGTGCGGTATTGTGCACTTAAAGTGTCAAGAAGTTAGATCATAAGTTTTCTTACCACACACACCCACACAGAGAATAGTTGAACTTTTCTTAAGGAGATGGTTATGTTTATTACCTTGATTGTGGTGTTGGTATCATGGTTGTATGCATATGTTTAAACTTATCAAGATATATGGTATATATCTTGATACAAATTTTTATAAATCTTATACCTCAATAAAGCTAAAAAGAAAAGATAAACTCTTGTAGAAAACAAACTGAATGCTTAGAAGCATTAGGAGGTTATATTCAGAAACTGTTTTTTATTTTATCTAGGAACACTAGTGATATACATGAAATGTAAACTGTGATTAATAATAACATGGCTTATTATTTTTGTTAGCAGAAGGAGAACCCAAGGTCCAGAAGATCTAATATAAAGAAACCACAGCACAATAAAAGAACCTCTTAGTGACTGGAAGTTCTGCCTTCCAGAGTTAGGAAAATCCCCTTTCCTACAAGTACTAAGCAAAAAGCGCCAGAGACGCTGGGAATGGGATGACTGCTTAGGGATGCGGGTAACCACTGCTCAAGAAGTAGCCCTCCTGAGAGGGCATGTTAAAGCACAGACACTGGCTCCACACCCAACGTATCTGATTCAATAGGTCAGGTGAGCCCCAAAATATGCATCCCTAATACCTTACCACGTGATGCTGGTCAGGGCTCGCAACTTGAGAACCACTGCACCTAGAGACAGGCATTTTCCCAGGTAACAACAGTAACCACAATTTGCCAGCAAAGACAGCCAACTACTCATTACCTAAGATGAATGACTAGGATTTTCTGGGTTTGGATTAAGGATATTTCTATCATCCCAAGGATTTCTTATTTGAAGTAAAATTTGTGTTGCCTTTTTTCTTTTTTTCTTTTTTTTTCTTTTCCTCCTTCTGGAAAAGAAACCCAGCGGCTCTATGGAAAGAGGAAACCAAACAAAAGTCAGAAACTTTCTCCTCCTGGGATTCTCAGCGAAGCCGGACCTGCAGCCTCTCCTCTTTGGGCTGTTTCTGTCCATGTATTTGGTCACGTTTACCGGGAACCTGCTCATCATTTTGGCCATCAGCTCCAACGCCCACCTCCACACACCCATGTACTTCTTCCTCTGCAACCTGTCCTTGGTAGACATCTGTTTTACCTCCACCACCATCCCAAAGATGCTGTGGAACCTGCAGACACAGAGCAAAGCCATCACCTATGAAGGCTGCATCACCCAGATATTTTTTTTCATTGTGTTTGGATGCTTGGACAATTTGCTCCTAACCATCATGGCCTATGACCGCTTTGTGGCCATCTGTCACCCCTTACACTACACTGTCATCATGAGCCCTCGGTTCTGTGGACTGCTGGCTCTGGGGTCCTGGTGCATCAGTGTTACAGGCTCCCTGCTTGAAACCTTGACCACCTTGAGACTGTCCTTCTGCACAAACATTGAAATCCCACACGTGTTCTGTGATCTCCCGGAAGTCCTGAAACTCACCTGTTCTGACACCTTCATCAATAACATGGTGGTATATTTTGTGACTGTTGTCCTAGCCGTTTTCCCTCTCTCTGGGATCCTCTTTTCTTATGCTCAGATTCTGTCCTCCATCCTGAGGATTTCCTCAGCTGGCGGCAAGTACAAAGCTTTCTCCACCTGTGGGTCCCACCTGTCAGTGGTCTCATTGTTCTATGGCACAGGTCTGGGGGTCTACCTCAGTTCTGCAGCCACTTCATCCTCTAGGACAAGTTTGGTGGCCTCGGTGATGTACACCATGGTCACCCCCATGCTGAACCCCTTCATCTACAGTCTGAGGAACAGGGACATGAAGAGGGCCCTGGGGGGACTCCTTATTGGAAATAACTGTCAGGGATAACGCAGTTATAGGACTCTGGTGAGTAGCTGAGCACACAATACTGAGGACCAGAAATCCTGGCTTCTTTTATCCAATATTTTTCATTTTCTTTTCTTTTTTTTCTTTTCTTTTTTTTTTCTTTTCTTTGTTTTCTTTTCTTTTTTCTTTTTCTTTTTTTGTAATATGTTTCATTGATTTTTTTAGAAAGTAATAGAGAAATTTTTATTGGATGAGAGAGAAACATCCATCTGCTGCCTCCTGTATGCCCCCTACTGGGGAGCAACCCCAAAATCCAGGCATTGTGCCCTGACTGGGAATCAATCCAACGACCTCTTGGTTCCTAGGTCAACACTCAATCACTGAGGACACAGGCCAGGCCATTTTCTTAAATTTATATGTTTTAAATCAAAACTTTCCTTGGGTCTTCTTTGTTCTCTCACTGTTTTCCTTCAGGTCTTATCTTGGATTCTCTTTTTAAATTTACAACTAATCATTTTAACTTTATGTAAAGAAAGCCTGGTGTTTTCTCAGTTATCTTAAGTAATGGTTTGGATTTTTTTTTAAATATTAAGTCTCATACTGAATCTCCTGTATGGAGACTCTGTGCCCTGCTTTGGTCACAGGGGCTCAGGATTATGGAGGTGGACACAGAGCTCAGCTTGTTCCCAGGGCGCTGCCTGCTGAGCCAGGATCCCTCCTAGGGCAGCTGCATTAATCTCCAGATGTGATGTCCAGCTTCCCTTGGTTCCCAGGTAACTCGTTAAGAAAGCCTCATTTCAATTCACCTGTCATGTGCCCATGTGTCTCTTTGCAGCCTATCATCTAGATTTCCAAAAGTGAAATGTAAGAGTACATTTTTTTAATTTTTTCAACTGTTAAGATTATCTTCCTTGAAAGATTGAAGGAGGCAATGATAACCCTTTTTCCTCTGACATTGCTTTTGATAAGGGTTTGTCAATGTTATCAGAGTTAAATTGGAATTAATGTCAACTAACCAAGAAGACAAAATAGAGCTCTCAAAAAATGTCTCCGGCTTTTAAAATCAGAAGTGATGTGATGTGCACCTAGTTTGGAAGCAAGTGCCCTGCAAACTCATTCTCAGAGATGATTTCTGAGGTGATGTGAAATCCAGCCAAATTGCAGATTATGAAATCAATGTGTAAAAATCCGTTGATCATATGAACATGCAAAGAGAAGAGAGCCATCTACCAGCTAAGGACAGAAGCCTCAACAGAAGCCAGTCCTGCTGACAACTTGATCTCAGTGTTTCAGCCTCCAAAAGTATAAGGAAGTTCATTTCTGTTATTTAAACCTCCCAGTCTGTGGTACTTTGTCATGTGGCCCTAGCAAAGTAATATACCCTGCTCCTACAAGGAGCACACTAGAAACACAGACCACTGACCATGGGGTGGTGTGAGGCCAGAGGCTGGATGTCTGCTTTGAGTCTGGGATCCCAGGCAGAGTTCCCCAGGGTCAAATGTGGAGTAGGATGTTTTACAGTGTAAGCCTCAAGAAGGTTTCCTTGTGGTTAACTGGGCACAAATTCATAACCAAAGTCTAGCAGCCTCCCGTGCACTATGTTCCTGCCATCTGAGTCTACCCTTAAGAGAGTCCCTGGTATCATCTTTCAATCCATGGGCCGAAACCTGCCTTATCTTGCAACTACACAGTAACATTTTCATTTGCATCTATACTGACCAATCAGAGCAGCTCCATGATGATCAATCAGATCACATGATGCTGACCAATCAGGATAGAGCTAATCGGACCAATCAAACTGTGCCCATTTGATTCCTCATTCACCAAAAAAATGGACCAATTAGAAACCAGGGCGGGAACTTTCTCTGTAAAAGGCAGACTCCCTTTGCCTCAGAAGACACACTTTCAATTTCCACCAGAGGGTGCATTTCCCTTATTTGCAAACTGTTCACCCAATTAACGTCTTTCTTGTCCACACCTCAGATTGGGGACTTTTGTTAACAATAAGCAGAAGAGGCTCTTGCCTTTGCATGAATTGTTTCTCATCTCTGACCATAAATATCTCCATGGTAACTACAAATAGATTAAAGAATTCTAGAATTCTCTTCCAAGTTCTCTCAATTGTTTATGTCCAATGGTTCTCTTAAAATAATAAAGATTGGGGTGAGAGCATTCCAAAACATACCTGTGCTTGAATATCCCTTGGAAAGGATAGGTGCTTAAGTGAAGCTTCATTTCACTTAGAAAAAAAAATGAATGTCATGTTTCCTGGACAAAAGAATCATGGAGTTGAGTTACCTGATAAGTAGAATCATTTTACTCTCTGTTTACTTCACATGTGTTTTCCCCATACCTTTATCAAGATCCCACCTGGTTTACTAGACGGCAGGAAAATAATGCTAAGAGGCCAATATCCACTCTTGTGTAGTTAGGAAACACAGAGCCCACTGACACTAGCATGGGGGTGGGGTGTCTAGGCCAATTGCTCTCAGAAATCAAGTTGGAGTTATTCAGCCCCATTGGAAGCTTTCTCTATTCTCAACTGAGGATTGTATGAAATAAAAGATTAAGTCAGAGGGCTAGGGGTGCTCAAAGATTGGATCATCATTGGTTCCTGAGAGGTGACCTTTGAGCCCTTGGAATATATTGCCTGATAAAAGTGCCTTTGGCCTGCCTGGTAATTGAGATTGACCTATGAAGCAGAAGGTCATGGTTCAATTACTGGTCAGGGCACATGTCTGGATTACAAACTTAATCCCAATAGAGGGCATACAGAAGGCAGCTGATCCATAATTCTCTCTCATCATTAATGTTTCTATCCCTCTCTCCCTATCCCTTCCTCTCTGAAATCAGTAAAAATATTTTTTAACTATTACATTATTTTTAAATCATAAGAAAATGGGGTTTTAGTTATTTATTTATCTTCATCCTTACATGAGGATATTTTTCCATTGATTTTTCGAACAAGTGGAAGAGAGAGGGAAAGACAGAGAAATAGTGATGTGAGAGAAACTCATGGATTGGTTGCCTCCTGCACCTGTCCCAAGCAGGGCCTGGGCTGGGGAGGAGCCTACAACCAAGGTACGTGCCCTTGACCAGAATTGAACCCAGGAACCTTCAGTCTGCAGGCTGACTGACGCTCTCTCCACTGAGCCAAACTGACTAGGGAAAAAAAATTTTTTTTTTCAAGTGTCTTTGTATGCTTGTAGTCTTGAGCTATGCCAGGTAGTCTATGCTGGCAGTGTAATGTACAACAAATGCCTGGTTTTGTTCACTGGACAATTCTGTATTCCTTTTATCTTTGGAGGAACTGAAGAATGAGTAATTAAGATCAGCAGACACTTCACACCCACACAACAAACTCCTAATAAAAAACCTGGACACCAAGGGTCAGGTGAGATGCCCCAGCTGGCAACACTTTATGTGTTGTCATGCATTGTTGGTGTCAGAAAAAGTGACAGCCATGCAATTCCACTAAGAAGGGAGAACTGGAAGCTCATATATGATGTCCCCTGGACCCTGCCCCATATGTTTCTTGCCTTTGCTGATTTTAATCTGTGTCCTTTCACTACAATAAACCAGAAATGTGAGCATCAAAGCTTTTCTAAGTTTTGTAAGTCCTTTGAACCAATCATGGAACCTGAAGTGGTCTTGAGGACCTCCCAACACAGAGGCCATGGATATTGTTTTATTATTTTTAAAAAATAGTGATTTCCCTTTACCTCCTTCAGTTACACTGCTCCTTAAGAAAATAAGGAACATGAGATGACGCCTCACCTTTTGAACCTGAAGCTTCCTATACCCACAACCCCAGGAAAACCATTTCCAATTTCCACCCTTGCCCACCCTCCCTCAAGTTCTCAGTATAAGCTCAGAGAGAAATGAAGACTGTGGACATCCTTTCATTCTTGCTCCTTTATCTTAGTTTCCCCCAAACATGTCAGACAGAATATGTGTTCAGGGTGTGGGTCATTCAGGCAGTGAGTCTTTCCCAAGACACCCCTCACATGGCACTCTCATTGCCACCCCGTCCCCTGGATGCCCCCTTCTCTTGAGTCATGAGTGACTTGTAGGGCTTCCCCAGGCTGGGGAGGGTGAGCTCAGCTTCCTGCAGATCTAGCTCTCGCTGAGACAAATGCTCAATGACGGCTGCTCCAATGGCGTCCCCCAGCACATTGGTCATTGTGCGAAGTCGATCCCTGGGGAAGGGAGAGAAGAGAACATTAACCATTAACTTCCATTAAGGCTGGAAGGGCACCAGAGGGGAGATAATACAGCAGAGGGGGTTCCCTATGTCTGCGAGTTTGGAGGTTCACATTCCAATCCAATTCCAGACCAAGCAGGTTGCCTCCCCTCTCTGTCCTCAGTTCCCCTCCTAACAGAAAGAGAACGGAGAGGAATGAGTAATTAAGGTCAGCTCTGATATGCTCACATTTGATCTCAGCAACACAAATTTTTTAAACATTCAATATAGAAAATTAGGAGTTGTGAGCTGAACAGCATACAGAATGAGGAAGTCCAGACTTATTTTATGTAAACCTCCTATGAAGACACTGACAACGCCTTGCCATAATAGCAGTGAGCAGCTGTTTATCACTGCAGGTTGCCCAGGACCAAAACAGAGAGTCGGACCTGCATTACCATCATTTGTCCACCATCCAGAACTGAAATACCATTGCTGACATGTACACATAAGGAACTGTTTGACATTGAAATTGGGTCTCAAAAGAACTGTTGGCCCAGAAAGAAACTCACTACAGACTGATTCATTTGCCTTTCAGCATAACCATTATTGCTTCTCTCATTTTTTATTCTTATATTTCCAATAGGACATGATCTCACTCATCTAGGGAAATGGTGAACAACATAGACTGATGAACAAGAACAGACCCAGAGATAAGGAGCCATAGGTCAGATTGGTAGATCTCAAAGGGGGGGTGGGGATAAAAGGGAGAGATCAACCAAAGGACTTGTGTGCATACATATGAGCCTAACCAGTGGTCAAGGACAATAGAGGGGTAGAGGCAGGAGTGGGGAGGGGTGGGGGATTGAAATGGGGGGTTGAGGACAAATATGTGATACCATAATCAATAAAGAAATTTTTAAAAAATAAAATAAAGTTGAGACTTTTAAAAAATATATTTGCATTCCAGCTCTGTCCCACAGATCACCTTTTGTGACTTCTACATAAAACAGGTAAAAGGGGGGCCTTTCTGGTTGATGGGTAAAACCTCCATCACTTATCTCCTTTTTGCCCTACTTCCCAAGGTTAATTCTATAGACTTTGGGATCCACAGGCCATGGTTAGGCATATTCCCTAAGGCCACCCTTTCACTCTAAAATTTTAGACCTTCGTGTCCTTGCTAAGGTTGGTAGATCCTGAGTGGAAAGCAGAGGTTCAAGGAGAGATAGCAGCAGGGTCTGAAGGACACTCACAGGAACCAGTCCACAGCTATGATCAGCGTGATGTCTTCAGTGGGCAGGCCGACTGATGTGAGCACAATGACCATGGTGACCAGGCCTGCCTGGGGAATGCCAGCAGCCCCAACACTGGCGGCCGTTGCAGTGATACTGCAAATGGAGAGAGAACACAGGGAAGCAGGAAATGAAAGGGGAGAGATGACAAAGATAGTGAGAAAGAGTATGCAGAAGGAAAGAGGTGAGTTCCCCAGAGCATTTTAAATTAAAGTCCCCCAAATAAAAGGCAAATCCAGTGTGATTCATGGAGTGCCAGTACAGATAGGTCTTCTCATCCTCTGTTGGGATCTGGTTGGAAGTCATCTAAGACGGGCTTTTGAACATTTAGACAACTTATATTGTAGATGCAAGAGGAGGTTTTTAAATGAACTGCCTTGTGGGCTGGAAGAGGGCAGAAGAATCACCCGGACAGCAGCCATGAACCAGGAGGTTGAATTCCCTATTGGAAATAGGTAGGTTGGTACAACTGCCAGGAATGGAACTCTGGAAGAGGGGCCAAGTTTAGAACCAAAAGAAGAAATTGTCTATGATGCTCAGTGAGTAAAAGAATAATTACATGTGGTTTTGAAAAACTAAAAGGTAGAACCCATGGAAAATAAAAGAGATAGTGGCCCAACATCAGGTACAAGTCTGACTGGATCAAGAGTAAGCTAGATTTTAGCCCCTACATCAACTCTGATTGCCTGGTATGGGGTGCTAAGAATTTCTAAAGCTAAAGCCAAAACTGGTTTGGCTCAGTGGATAGAGCGTCGGCCTGCAGATTGAAAAGTCCCAGGTTTGATTCCAGTCAAGGGCATGTACGTTGGTTGCAGACACATCCGTGGTAGGGGGTGTGCAGGAGGCAGCTCATTGATGTTTCTCTCTTATTGATGTTTCTAGCTTTCTATACCTCTCCCTTCCTCTCTGTAAACAAATCAATAAAATATTTTTTTAAAATTCTAAAACCACTGAGCTTGCCAGGAAAGGCTTTAGTGCCCTGAAGTTACACCCCTCTATCTGGTAGCCTTAAAAGACCCTTCTCAAATTTTATAATTATGAACAAGGAACCACTTAGGACACTGAGTCAAGATGATGTCTCTATCAGGACAATGACTGAGCATTTGGGTTTGTGGATAAAGAATAGACTTTGGGATCCAGTAGACTCCATTCATTAGCCACATGACCTTGTACATAAACTCAGAGCCTCTATTTCCTCATCTTATAGATTATTATGAACAGTAAGAGAGCTCAGTGTTTCATGAATGGGGCTTCTGGAAGGGCTATTCTTACCATTATTCTAAGTAAGAGAGATTCTCTCTCCTAAACACCAGCCCTGGCCTGTGGTTGCCCTCGGGAGGCATATAGCACACTCTCAATAGGATGAGCTAATTCTAGCTTGATCCAAGAAGCCAACTCGAACTTCTTTGAGTTAAGCTCAGATCAGATCCAAAGTAGGATCTCCCAACCAGCCAAGAAACTGGCCTTTGGGCCTCTATCAGCACAGAAGTCGCACTGAGTGTCATCGTCCTCCCCAAAAATATTCCTGAATAAGAGAAGAGTCTTGCAGAGCTGTGTCTACCCAGCCTTTGCTGGGAGTGAATGCAGAGTCCTTACTACCAGGAGCCCAAGCCATGATGAAAATCCTCAATGGCACCTTCTCTGGACCCTGAGTCGGCTGTGCCATCTGATTTCAAAAGACCCAGTGCAGAACCATGAGTGTGCTGTTCACAGCCATATGCCCAGCTCCTGTAACCAAGTCAGAACTACTACAATAAACATTTGTTGACTGTATGAACAAGAGGTTAATCCGTAATGGTAAATATCTATGAGACCTGTTACAGGAGCAACAGCAAAGAGAGAACCCCAGTCCCATGTGCTCCAGGTATTTCCTGTGCACATGAAGGCAGCATTGCGTTGCTGCATGTGTAGGACAGAAGAAGGCAGGTCTGGTGACTCAAATCCTACCCGTGGGCAAGAGAATCTGAAACTACTGCCCACATATATGTACCTCTGCTTCCTAACAGCTTCCTCTCACCCATTCATCCCTCTCCCACCCCATGCTTTGCACTTACCAGACTTTCTACCTCTTCCCACTAGGTGACCTTGGGCAATTTTCATTTCTTCTCTCTAAAACAATTATTTGACTCACCAGTTGGGGTATGGTGGGAATCAAGCAAATGGGCAGGAAGGCACTTTACATAAGAATTTACAGAGCCTTCAACAAATTAACTAGTTCAACCCATATTTATTGAGCATCCACCATGTGCTATGTAACTGGTAGAAATCCCCATAGAAGAAAAGCCTTGCCCAAACAGAGCTACAATCTAGTAGGGGACGTGGGCAATAAGCAAATGAATAAGTAAAATATTTACTAAAACAGATTGTGCCATGGAGAAATGGTTCAGCCTAAGAAAGTGCATAACATGCAGTTTTAAAATAGGGTATTCAGATTATGCTTCCTTGAAAAGGTGACATTGGAGCATAGACCTGAAGGAAGTGGTAGCATTTGCACTATTTTTATAGTGATTAAGTTAGAACTTCTGGGAGATGGCACCCAGGAATCCATATTTATAACAAGAACCTCAGCCATTTGGAAAATATTAGACAAAGGGTCTCCCACAATAGCATGTGAGAGGAGAGTTGATTGAAACAGCTAGCTAGCTCCTGACGGCCTTGGATTGCAGTCTTATCTTGAACTTCATCTGGCATGGGTGACTAGCCTCTACCCACATCTCCCTGCTAGCACCCAAGGCTTCCCTTGAGCTGCCTCCTCCTCCTCTAGCCACGCTAATGACTTCTTAAGTCTCAACTGCTGGCAGGTCCCACAAAGAGTATCTCACCTGATAGTTGTGATCTGGCCCAGGTTGAGCTCGTAGTTGTTGACTTGGGCAATGAAGATGGCTGCCAGAGCCTCATAGAGGGCAGTGCCGTCCATGTTGACAGTGGCCCCCACAGGCAGCACGAACCTGGTGATGCGGCGGTCCACACCCAGGCCCTCCTCCAGGCAGCGGAAGGTAATGGGCAGTGTCGCAGAGCTGGGAGAGAGAGCCCCAGGGGCTGAGCGCAGGGGATGGTGGTGCGGGGCTGGAGCAGCAATAGGCCAAAGGAGGGCTTCCCCTTGAGAACACTGGAAAGCCAGGTGGAAGCCAGAGCCAGGGGCAGACGGCAGGGGTCTAACATTTCAGAGGCTGATAACTGCCTGCGGAAGAGGGACTCCTCACAACACAGGGGGCACCCAGCAATGGTGTCCTCCCGGCTGGAGGTTCCTTGTCCCAGTTGAAGCCAATAGCTTCGGGATAATTACTACACTAGTTCATGCCTCTAGTTCACCCTCTTCTATCCACCCACAGGAAGGGAGGACTAAAGGTACTCTGGCTTTCCTCTTCTCAGGGCTAAGAAACTGGTCAATAGAGGACTGCCAGTCCTCACTCCCCGTGTTCGGTCAGGGAGTGACCTCAGCTATCCTAATCCTCTCGGTCCCTCTCCCTCTACCACTCCCTAGAGGAGGAAGAGTGACTTAACTGATTGGTGAGTTTTGTCAAAAAAAAAGTGGGCAACTCGTTTGTAATCAGCCTATCCACAAAACATGTGCCCCATCTGGTCAGCTTTATGTCATGCAGTGAGAAACCTGAACACAGAGAGGCCTCTGCATTTGGGGTGTCCAGCCCCATTTAAGTTCTACCCACCCCAAAAAAAAATTACTCTCTTCAGAACTCTTTCCCTAGACATTGCCTAGACAAGCCCTAGCTCTGCCCCAGGTGAGTTCAATCCTGAGGTATAGTGGCATCAGTGCTACTTGGCCACAGATCAAAAGGCACATTCACCAATCAGCATTATGGGCAATAAAAAAAAAAAAGATATTTTTCTTCCATCTGGTTGGTGTTTGTGATACATCTCAAATTATTTTGAATTTGGATGAGGGAAAGGGTAGCTCTTTATTAACCACCTGAAACTCCATCCCCACCCCACCCGGAGAGAGAGAGAGAGAGAGAGAGAGAGAGAGAGAGAGAGAGAGAGAGAGAGAAGGAAGCCAAGAGAGCTTCCAGGCACCATCTCAAAGACAGTGAGACTCTCTGAGCTAGAAAATGACTGGGAACATGGGGCATGTTGGAGCCCTCATCCTAATCTCAAAAGTGGCAGCTGGCCCTAGCTGGTTTGGCTTGGCCTGCGAACTGAAGAGCCCCAGGTTTGAGTCCAGTCAAGGGCACCTGCTAGGTTGCAAGCTCAATCCCCACTAGGAGGCATGTAGGAGACAGCCAATCAATGATTCTCTTATCATTGATGTTTCTTTCTCTCTCCCTTCCTCTTCCTCTCCCTCTCCCTCTCCCTTCTTCTCTGAAATCAATTATATATATGTTGTTGTTGTTGTTGTTTTTAAGTAGCAGCTGGTTCTCCTCCACATAAAATAGAGACACAGGAAAGGATAAAAGGGGTCAGGAGAGTCAGCCCAGGACAAAAACAGTGCCCAGATAAGCCACCTTCAGGAACCCCTGACATTACTGAACAACTCAAAAGATGCTCTGCAGCAGGGGAAGGGCAGATAACCTAGAAGAGCCCATGAAAGACAAATAAACCTAGGAAGTGTACCAGTGTTGGGAGACAACATCATACCTGGAAGACGTGCCCATGGCGGTGATAAGGGCCTGCAGCATGCCCCCGATGAAGGGGAAGGGGTTCCGGTGGGTAATGAGGAAGTAGATGAGAGGCAGAACACCACCAGCATGGAGAAACAAGCCCACAATTACAGTCAGGGTGTACATGCCCAGCTGACCCCCTAGAACGGCCATGTCTTCCATCTCTAGGATCTTCCCAGCAATCAGGAACAGGATTCCCACAGGTGCGTACCTGGGCCAAACCAGACACCAGTCAGGGCTCCCTCATGACTTCTCCTACAAGCCCAGAGCTGGCATCCCCAAGGCTTTGCCCCTATAAAACCCTAGATCAAGACAGTACCCAGCATTCAGCACTCAACACCACCCACAAACTGTCCTACCTGCTCTTCCTGCTCACTTACAGGTTAATCTCAGATAGCAGTAAAGTTCCTACAACTCCATGGCATACAATCTTATAAGGTCTCTCCTTCATCCACACCCCTATTCAAGTCCCCCTTCCCAAAATTACTTTCTTCATGACTTTTTCTTGAAACATTGCCCAGACAATCCCTAGCTCTGGCCTTCTAACTTCCCTATTCACTGCCCTCAACTCTTTGTTCTACATCTTTCATTTCCATGCCCCCATTCTCTTGCCTATAAGTGCATATGCTCACTCATTTCCTAGCCCTGAGCTATTTCACCTGGATTTCCCACAGACATTTCAAATAACCAACCTCATCAAATCATCTGTTTATTCATTCACTCCATAAATATCTATTGAGCACTATGTTGCAGTCACATAGCCCCTGCCCTCGTGGTGCTTACATTCAAATGAGGGAATTATGCAGTACACATAGAAACATGTAATTAAAATAACTTCAGGTGGTGCCGAAACCGGTTTGGCTCAATGGATAGAGCGTCGGCTTGGGGACTGAAGGGTCCCGGGTTCGATTCCGGTCCAGGGCATGTACCTTGGTTGCAGGCTTATCTCCAGTAGGGAGTGTGCAAGAGGCAGCTGATCGATGACTCTCTCTCATCTGTGTTTCTAACTCCCTGTCTCTCTCCCTTCCTCTGTACAAAATCAATAAAATATATTAAAAAATAATAATAATAATAAATAAAAGAACTTCAGGTGGTGATAACTGCAAAAGACAGTCATTGACTGGGGCTGCTTAAATGCGAGAGGTCAGAAAGAGCTTCTCTGAAGAGGTGAGATTTAAGCTGAGGCCTAAATCTCTGAGGGGGAAGCATTGCAGGCATAGTGCAAAGACCCTGAGATGAGCATGAGCTGGGAGTATTGGAGGAGCAGAAAGAAGAACAACTGGCTGGGACAGTGAGTGAAAAGGAGAGCAGAGGAGGCAGAAGTGGGTTCTTCAATGGTTCACCTGTTTCCCCCACATAATAACCCATTGCTTAGTCTTGTGTGTGCCTACCAGTGATTCCATCATTCACCCATCACTGGGCTTCAATTGTTATTCCTCTCTCTTTGGCAATGGAAGTCTATGGTTGGCCATTGTCATGGTGGATGTCTTGGAAGAGGTGAGGAACTCTCGGGAATTTGGTTCAATAACTTGGGTCAGAAATCATAAAACTGAAGCTAAGTAATGAGAATGAGGATGCAGGGTCTTCTCCAGACAAACTCAAGCTGGTCCCAGGGTTAGCCATGGTCAATGGTTGATTTATCTCCAAGTCTATACCTAGCTCTATGATTACTCTGCAAACTCCTTTCCCAACTTTCTCACCTCCATCCTTCCATCTCATCCTCTGCAAAATTCCTAATTCTGAATCAATTATATATCACTTCTTTCCTTCTGTACTCGGTCACCTGGCACATTTGGATATTTCACCCAACCATGCTAAGGTTAAACATTACTATAAACTCATGGTTCTCAATTCGATTGGGCCTTCAATACTCATCAGTTTTCTTGCTTATCATTGATAAGCCCCCTCTCCCTTCCCCCTCAGCTGCTTTTCCAAATTCTTAAATTGGCCTCTAACCCCCTACACAACTTTAAAATTATTTAGGATGATATATTAAGTCTTCCTTGATTTGGAACCAGGGAGCCTTGTTAACATCTTTCACCACAACTTGCCTTCCTGAACTCCTCACCATGCTCCAAACAACTCGGGTTTTTTTCAGCTTTGCATGGTATCTTCCCTCTGCTTGAAGTACCTCTTCCCTCTTTCTGTCTTGTTGGATTCCTACTCACCTCTCAAGGCCCAGCTAATAGGTAACCTTCTTCATCGCTCCCTCCTCACCTCCCCAGAAAGAGTTTACTGCATATCCCTCCATTGGCTCCCTACTCCATGTTCACACTTTTTAACGTCTCATTACTTATAAACCTTCCACCTTGTATTACATTGATCTAGTATGTGTTTGTCTCTCCCAAGACTTTTATGCTCCTTGAAGATAAGAACTAATGCATCTTTGTTCCAGAATTCAAGACAATGTTAGCCTGGGAAATGTCTGCTAAATAAGAGAAGAAATTGGTTCCCTAACCAGTTTGGCTCAGTGGATAGGGTGTCAGCCGGTAGGCTCAAGGATCCCGGGTTTGATTCCGGTCAAGGGCATGTATTTTGGTTGTGGGCACATATCAGGTAGGGGGTGTGCAGGAGGCAGCTGATGGATGTTTCTCTCTCATAGATGTTTCTAACTCTCTCCCTCTCTCCCTTACTCTCTGTAAAAAAAAATCAATAAAATATTTTTTAAAAGAAAATGAAAAGAAGAGAAGCCCTAACCAGTTTAGCTCAGTGGATAGAGCATCGGCCTGCAGACTCAAGGGTCCCAGGTTCGATTCCGGTCAAGGACATGTACCTTGGTTTTGAGCACATCTCCAGTAGGGAGTGTGCAGGAGGCAGCTGATTGATGTTTCTCTCTCATTAATGTTTCTAACTCTCTATCCCTCTCCCTTCCTCTCTATAAAAAATCAATAAAATATATTTTTTTAAAAAGAAAGAGAATAAGTGAAGGTGTGAAGGGATTTAAAGAATAAATTAATACATGCATCAATTAAGGAATAATTAATGAGTGGATAACTGAGTAAAAAAAATTAGTAAATGAGACATGAATGAGAGGGAGAGTGAACAAATGAGTGTATTAAGTGAATGGATCAATGAATGCAGGAAATATCTGAGAGAGTGAATAAATGCAGAGATGAATAAGTGGGTCCAAATGAATAAATGACTGAATAAGTAAGTAAATTAATTGATTATGAATGAGTTCATGAATGAATTTATAAATGAATGAATGTATCAGTGAGTGAATTAACCAATGCACAGGTGAATACAGAAGTAAATGAGTGAATAAATCATTGCAGAAAAGAGTGAATAAATAAGTGAGTAAATGAGAGAGTGAATTAACCAAAGCACATATAAATAATTTTGACCAAATGGTCCTCATGACCCTGTCAGCAGCTGCCCCACTGACTGACTTCCCATCCCTGGCTCCATCCTTCCCTGTGACATCACCACTCACCCTATCTCAGTCCAGCACTCACCAGATAATGATGCCCACCAGCCTCATAATAGCCTCATTGAGGCTGTCGAAGAAGTCCCGCAGGACTCGGCCCTTGTGTTTCATGCCACCAATGACCAGCCCAAAGGCCACAGAGAAGACCACAAGGCCCAGGGCATTGATGCCATTGGATGAGCCAGGCACAGGCACAACCTCCTCAAAGGTCAGCACCTCCTGCAGGGTACCCAAGGCTCGTGTGACATTTTCCAGGATGCTGGTTCCGTTCTCCATTGAAGATGAAGGAGGCATGGAGGCACTCTGTTCAGATCCATTCTCTGGCCTCACAACGGTCCTGGTTACCAACCTCGTGCTGTACTGTGTCTTGAACTGAAATATGGATAGATTTGAGGCCAAATTTGATTCAATGGATGCATCAGAATCACCTGAAGAAATGTCTTTCAAACTCCAATTCCTGATAATCACAGCCTGGAGAGCCTTATTCAATAGATCTGATGAATGAATGGATTTGATCAATGCATAGAAGAATGAGTGAATGAGTAGAAGAATGAGAGAGTGAATGGCCAGATCATCAAAGAATGAGTAGAGTCTGCATTTCTCACAAGCTCTCTGGGCAATGCTCAGATTTGGGGGCCTGTCTCCAGTCAAAAGCCTTGGTTCCTCTTCTAGTACCATCCCCAGGAAGCCCTTAGCCTACATCCTTCTCTCTAACCCTCCCTTGAGCATCATGCCAATGACCATTGCTCTATCAGGCCTGTCTTCCCACCTCTGATCCCTGGTCTGTTCACTCAGCAGCAAGCTCCCACCACCCTCCAAGCCTCCTTGATCAAACTGTACTTTTCCCTGACCTGTTTGGGTTTTGTTTTGGTTTTTGTTTTTTTGTGGGGGTTTTTTCCCTGACCTGTTTGAAGCAGGCCTCCACAAGGTTGGGCGGAAACATATTTCTGCAGAAAAAATCAAATAAAGGAAAGAGATTAGCTGTTAGAATGGCATCTAGGATAATAGTAATAATAATAGCAAAGGCAACAGTAATAATGGCAGCCAAAATTTGAACACTTACTCTAGATCAAGCTAAGTAAGCTAAGTGCCTTATCTATTTGTTCTGATTTAAACAATATCCCTAAAAGTAAGTGCTATTGCTGTCCCCATTTTACACACACAGAGAGACCAAAATATTTTATGTAAGTTACCCAAAGCTACCTAGCTGCTAAAGCATACAGATGAACCTCAAATCCATCTCAGATCTGTCTAAATCCTATAGTAGGAACCTATTCATATACAGGGATTTCAATTCATATACATGTGCCAGTGAGGCCTCAAAAAAGAATAAAATAAATCAGACAGCTCCTGCACTCCACCTCCCCCCAAGTCTGTGGCTAGGGTAGAACTATGGCTAACCTTAATTGGGCTGACAAAATTTTGCTGTTCTAAGAGAATCATTCACCCTCCAACAGATCTTGGGAACAGCAAACATCATCTATCCTGAGCCTAACCCAAGATATAACTTCCCTAAGCTAAGGGTCAACTGCTCTCAGAGAATTTGCGCAAAGCTCCAAGCCAGAATATGGACATCAATAAAACTAGGCTCAACTTGGATGTTACACTTCCAGGCTAGGTCAGCCTGTCCCCTTTGTCTCTGCTTGAGTATATACATTGTTGCACATAGGGCTAGAATTCCCATCAAAATTAGAAAGGACATCACCTGACCAGGTCCATGAAGGCATCAGCTGTAGGGATGGTCTCAATCCGGCCCTCACGGTGCAGACCCTCCTTGGAGCCCTTCCCAGGATGGATGATGGTGACCATGAGGATGCCGATGAAGACCGCAATGACTGTAGTCACCATGTAGTACACAGCTGCCCGCATCCCCATCCGCCCTGTTGCCTTGTTATCCAGGGATGCCATACCTGGAGGACAGGTGGTACAGCCCCAAGCATCTCCATTCACACCCCACCACCCACTCTCCCATCCAGCCACTCTTCTCTCCCCATACAACTGGCTCAACCATTCCACCAAGCATCCCTTCCTCCTGCACCCACCCAGCACCCATACCATCATTTTTGACCCATATCAGCATTCTTCAAGCCCCATTCTATTTTCCATATATGTCTTCCTCCCCATCCTTTACCCAAGAAACACTTAATCAAGCTTCCCTTTACTCCAAGCTATAACCTCACTTTTGTTCCACTCTCCATCCCACAGCGACACCTCCCTGCATCCCAGCTCACAGTACTCTATCTGTAGTAGATGCTTTGGGTGCCCTATCTAGACACCCTTTACCAGGCTGATACCCATATCTTTCAGCTGCTCAGGGTGTTGGCTGCTAACAGTTCATGCTGCCCCATTCCCTGAGAATTGTGCTCAGAAAGGCCCCAACGCAGACCTACAATCAGTGTCTGGTACAAGGATTCAAAAATCCAGCTCTTTTGACTCCAATGGTACCAGAGTTGGAAGGAACAATTCTGTGGTGTGGCCCATGCTCCAGAGCTCTCTCCAGAGGCCAGTCTTCTGAACATCTCTGCTTAGTTTCTTTCCCCACCTCAACCTCTTCCCTCACTTCCTCACAGGTTTCTTTGAGAACAGTCCTGAATAAATGACCTGTGCAAATATCCCCATCTTGTGCTCTGCTTCCAACCCAAGAAAGCATTTTTCATGCATTTGTCTTCATGCCTATCACAAAATCTGGAGATTGGCAAGCAACCACTCAAGGGCCAAATTTGGCCCACTCCTTGTTTTTGTACATAAAGTTTTATTGGAACACAACCACAACCATTTATTCACATATTAATCTGCACCTGTTTTAGTGCTACCATGGCTAAATTGAGTCGTCATGAAGGAGACCATATGGCCCCTAAAGTAGAAATATTTACTATTTGGTCCTTTACAGAAAAGAAAAAAAATGTGCTGACCCCTGCGTAGTCCATCCCACCCCCACCCATCATCCTGTCACCTCTACCTCAAACACCTGATCCATGTCACACCCCCTGACCATCCATGCCATATCCCCCTACCTTCCCTGACTCTCCCACCACAGCCTTCCTTTCGCCTCTACATGATACTTAGCTCCTGGCATGCTGTTATTTTATCTCCAGTGAAAAGTATGGAAAATTTACTGAGATAAGTGATATAGGTAAGATGGGGTCTAGAACCTGGGTCTGATCAGGATCTGGGCTTTGGCCAAGGACTCTCGACTAGGTGTACACTCCATGTTTGAGGTCCTAAATTAGGGAGGTGGTCCCACACTTGACACCACTTTGGCTCCAGGTTTAAGCTTGGGCTGCAGGGTGGGTCTTGGAGGCCAGCCCTGGCCTGGGCTCTCTCACCTGTGACCAGGCTGGAGACGATGAGTGGAAGCACCAGCATTTGCAGCATCCTCATGAGTAGCTCTCCGGGGAAAGAAAAGTACTTGATCTGGCGGTAGGTGAGCTGGTACGGGCGTAGGCCAAAGGCCAGGCTGACCCCTAGGGAGTGGAGTTTGGGTCACTCAGCCCCAAGTAGGTGCCATCCATCCCAAGAAGGGTGTGTGCCAATGGAGGTGAGAGAAAAAAAGCAGTGTTTGTGTGTTTATGTGTGTGTGTGTAATTATAGAAATGAATGTATTTATGCTACCATGTTGATACTGTGTAAATTTGTGTGTAAAAATCTGCACACATGCACGAATATGTGACAGCATACACTCATTTATGCATGTGTCTGTACCTATATATGTGGATCCATGCACATGTTCTTCCCATGTGTGTATAGAGGTGTGACTTATATGTATATAGCTCTCAAATATGGAAGTGTATGTGCATTTAAGCTCAAAGTGTATGCAGAGGAATGTGTGTGCATGTGTGAATGTGCATGCAAGTTCCAGTATGTGTACAACTGTGTGAGTTTATGTCTTTGCAAATATAAGTTCTGTGCATGCATAAAAATAATGTGTTCATGTTTGTGTATCCGTATGCAGAAAGTGTGCACACATACATATACATATGATGTTGTGTGGGCACAGAGCTGTTTTTTGCACTATGTGTGTGCTCAACACACGAACGGTTACTGGTAGGACACGACGTGAATGTGTGCAGGTGAGAATGAGTCAGTAAAATAAATAGACGTGCGTGCAAGAAATTTCCCCAAAGTCCCCGCCCTCCCAGCCCACTCACCTATGATCACGGCGCTGATGGTCAGCAGGATGAAGGCGTTCCTGCGCAGGAAGCGCAGCACATGCTCACAGGTCATGGTCTGCAGGCGCAGGCGCGTGCGCAGTGCTCTCTGCTGCATGCTGTCCTGCAGCCGCTGCAGCCAGCCCATCCTGCCAAGCCGCTGGCCACTCTCCCGCAGAAACAGGCTGTTGGCGTGGCTGCTCATCGTCTATCTGCGGGAATGGAGAGCCCTGGGCCTGGTGAAGAACAGGACAGAGTAGGATGTGGGCAGAGGCCGGTGGGTGGCAAGGTGGAGGAAGCTGGTGAGACACTCGAAGAGAATCCATACAGCAGGGGAGGGGTATCTGCTGGGATGTGCCCTGGCTGGGACATCTTAGGACTCTGCCTAGGGTTTAAGGGTCATGACTTGGCAAAAAAGAATGATTATACAATATTGTGAATGTACCAAATGCCACTGACAGCCACTTGGAAATGGTTGGTTTTCTATTATGTGAATTTCACCTCATATTATTATATATTAAAACTAGAGGCCCGGAGCATGAAATTCGTGCACAAAGCGGGGGAGAGGGGGGTGTCCCTCAACCTGACCTGCACCCTCACCAATCTGGGACCCCTTGGGGGATGTCCCTCTCACAATCCGAGACCGCTGGCTCCAAACTGCTCACCTGCCTGCCTGCCTAATTGCCCCTAACCACTTCTGCCTTCCAGCTTGATTGCCTCCTAACCACTCCCCTGCCAACCTGGTTGAAGCCTACCTGCTCCCCTGCCGACCTGATCGCCCACAACTGCCCTCCCCCATCACAACCCACCTCCTTCTGGGACTGGCCTCCTCCGCGCCGCATGGAGCAGTGGAACCCCAGGCCTCACTGTGCGGAGCAGCCACCGGGCCCCCCTCCTCTGTGCATGTGGCCATCTTGTGGCAGCCATCTTGTGACCACATCACACGAGAGTGTCGCTTGAGGGTGTGATGCCACCTAGGCTTTTATTATATAGGATATTTTCTTTGACTTCAAGTTTAATTCTTTCTTCTTATTTTTAAAGAAGTGAAAACATTTTTGTAGGTTCCTAAAAGTTTCATGGACCCTGGGCACTGGGCCTCCAGTTCCTGAAGGATAGGCAGTCTTAGCTATACTGATTTTACAGCAAAAAAAAAAAGTGGGTCCTGGAATTCTGTTATTCCTCTAGATTCACTCCCAGGTAAAATGCTGACCACTAGAGAGGGCATTGCCCAGGCTCCCTTGCCCACTTGGGAGCAGGCCAGCGGAAGGCAACAGGAGAATGGAAGGGGGAGGGGATGGGACATTGGTTCTCCCAGTTCCCCATGCCACACCTTTGTTTGGCAGTGGCTGCGTTTCTCTACCTAAGGCCACAGCTCCCATCAGATAATCCTCTCTGCCTATTGGCATCTAGATGTCTTTCTTGAAATTATATCTATATAGTTCCTCTGCCCATTTTTTAAATTGGACTTGGGAGATTTCTTTGGTTATTGAGTTATATGAGTTCTTTATGTATTTTAAATATGAACCAAAATCTTCCAATATATGGTTTGCAAAAAATTTTCTCCCATTCTGCAGACTCGGGAGGCCCTGAGCGACTAGGCAGCTGCCATCCGAAGCTTGCCTGCACCTCGGGCCGGCCCTGGACGGCTGCGTAGACTGGGGAAATCTGGAGGCAAACACGTGAAACGGCCGGCCCCCGGCAGGGCTGAGGGGACTGGGCTGCCATCTTTGAGGTCGGGATAGTCAATTAGTGTATTCCCTCCTTGGCTGTGGGCACTGCCATGTTTGTGATGGTGTGAGGGTTAATTAGCATACCCCCTCTTTATTAGATAGGATTGTTGTAAGATTAAAGTTAATTTGCTTTATTAATTCTTTCTTCTGCTGTTCCGCTATTAAGTTTGATGTAGTCCCACTTGTTGGATTTGTTTTGTTGCCTATACTTTGGGTGTCATATCCACAAGTCATTGCCCAGTATCAAGGAGCTTCTTTCCTCTGTTCTCTCCTAGGAATTTTATGGTTCAGGTCTTATGTTTAAGTCTTATGTTTAAGTCTCGATTCCAACTTAATTTTTGTGAGTGATGTGAGACAGGGGTCCAGCTTCACCATTCTGCATTTGTTCATCCTGTTTTTCCAATACCATTTGTTGAAGAGACTGTCCTCTCCCCTTGGGTGCTTGACGCAATACAGGTTCTAACTCTCACTACAATGGCAATCATAGTATAATACATAAATATATCAAGACAACATGCTCTACACCTTAAATTTTCTCAATGTTATCTGTAAAATATATTTCAATTTTTTAAAATTACATCCTCTGTTACAGCCTCCACTCTCCTTGGGTCCCTCTCCTGCTCCCTCCCAGCGAATCTCCACTCACGCTGGTCCCTGAGTGCTACACCAGCCTTACTGGTTTCCTTAACCCTGCTCAGACCTTTGTAAATAGTCCTTATCTTAAACTCTTTTCAGTGTGCTTGTCTCCTGACTGATACACCAGATTCACCTCACTGTCTGGGGGAAAAAAACCTCTCCAAGCCTGACAGGCATGGCTTAGTGGCTGAGCATCAACCT